>JAPQWV010000253.1:600000-814000 GCA_027422505.1 Craterostigma plantagineum | reverse complement strand
AGGCTTTTGAGCGGCAGTACATGGACAGTCTGCAGAATCTAAAGCCGAAGCTCTGATACCACCTGTGGCGACCCTACTTTTCTAATTAGGATTAGTGGCCGATTTCCGCAACGTAAGCCGCGGAAGGCCCGTCTAATTAGAACTTTTTCCTAAAATAATATACATTACGACAAAATGTCGTCCACATAGTCAGTCTATACAAAGACCGTAGCCCCAAAATAACAAAATAGCAAAAACTCTAACGCCGCTCCACAGGTCGCATCCATGTACCGCCCCGCCCTCAAAAGTCCGTGTAGCACCGCCACCAGCCGCCTCAGTCTTGACGCGTATCGGCGTCAGACTCAGTACCTACAACACGTAAACACTGAGCAATTTGCCTAGTAGGTGAATAAAATGCATGTATGCAAGTGTGCACTCAATCTCAATCCCAATATCTCACATGCCATGCACACTCTTTCTTTTCCCACATTCCTATCACACATCACAATATGGGGCCCATGGTTAGGCTCACGCACGCAATAAATATCATGGGTGGTCACGTGATTCCACCCGTAATCAGCGGTAAGCTACGCCGGTAGTGCACTGATCGATCACGTCAATAGCCACCTACCAGGTCGTCTCTTCCACAATAAATCATGGGCATGGTGGCAACTCGTCTAACGGACTTGTAACTACTCCTCGAATGAACTCGGGTAAACGCTTTTACAGCGTCAAACTATATTAGTTTTTACTAATCATGTCTGAAATTAGAATAGTCAGTATTGCCAATAATTATTAGAAGTATCATGAGTATCATGTCTGCTTTGATTTATTTGAGGTTTTAGGATCAAATACTTGTATAGAAAATATTTTATCTTCCTATGCAGCACTATCTTCACGTGCTCCTTCTGAGAATGAAGATACATCTGCAATTGCTCGCTCACAGAATCAAACGGAATCAGGAGAAGGTAAACACGCACTAGTACAATGCTATGACTCATATATAAAAAATAATGTCTTTTATAGTAATGATAATATGCTCTTCGTGTTAGGTTCAACGACTTCAAGAAAAGGCCGAGGACCCGCAAGTGGCGATAAACTAGAGAAGCATGTTAAAAAGGTATGTGATGGTACTAAAAAAGGTTTACAATGCTTTATTATCGCAAAATGACCTCTTTATTAAATGTTTTATAGTATGGAAGGTACAAAATTGTTTTTGCACCTAGAGAAAAGATTCATGCGGATCATGAAGCAGAGTTTGCTACCGAGATTGGTATTGTCATAAGGCATAATGCTGAAATTGATGGAGTTACACATTGGAAAGAAATTCCTCAAGAGAACAAAGACGTTTGTTATGCTAGGCTCTTGGTAAGTACTATGAGTTTCAATGGTACATGTAGAGAACATTTTATGTGATAGTGACTGCTAATATTGTATTGATGGAGCAGCATTGGTTTGATATTGATGGTTGGTCTACTGATGAGCGAGTACGAAATATTGTTAACGAAAAGATGCAGACGGCTTACACTCGGTGGAGGCATACACTGCATCGGACTTATAAAAATTTAGTTGATGAAGACATTAATCCGAGAGAAGTATGTCCGCGGACCGACTTGAGTATGGAAAAATGGAAGATTGCATGTGACTTCATTGAGGACGAGGCATTTCAGGTAAAGTTACTGTAACACTGCAATCTTAGCAATTAATAATTCTGTTAATTCGATTATATTGTTCAAAATCATAATCTACTAATACAACTTGACTACAGGCAAAATCACAGATTAATACACAAAACCGCTCGAAAAAGTTATTCAACCATACGTCTGGAAAAGTAGTGATACTTTCTCGATTTAGGAAAATGGTATGCTTTTTATCTTTTAGTGTTGAAACAATTTGAAAGTTAATTAGAATAAAAGTATTTATCTTTTTGTTGTCATGTTTTATTATATATTTCTTGTACAGGAAGTAAAAAGTAAAGTGGATCTTTGGAGAGATGTTCATACGAAGAAAAGAGATGGTGAGTTTGTGAATGATGTTGCCAAGTCTCTTCATGTAAGTCGTTGAAATTCCCGTTGTTTACAGAATATATTTATGGTTTCTCATTTACGTAATTCATTCGATTTTTGCTGTTATAGGAAAACATGGTTGCTAAAAGAAATCAACATGAAGATGGAGAACCAACGCCTGAGGAAGAAATTTTGAGCTCCGCACTAGGTCGTAGATCAGGATATGTCAAAGGAATGGGACACGGGATTGAGGTAGTTCGAGGTGGACAATTGTGTGCTACAAGTTCTAATGTTGATTTGCAGAAAACTGTGGAAGACCTAAAAAAAGAACTCGGTGATTTACGAGCTCAAATGGCGAGCATGCAACAACTTTTGGAGAGTTTGTCAAGCAGCTTACCAAACGTTTCATCAGGTATGAAGTACAATCTAGGCTTTTAAACGCTTTTTTTATTTGTATTCAAATTATTTATACGTATATTAATACATATAGTTTTATTGAGATAATAACGTTATGCTTTTATTTCTTTTGCAGATTGAGGCGCTTTACCAAAAGTTGACGTTCGATGGGTTATAATTGCAAAGCTTTGACTTTTCAGTTTTTGACAATTTGGTTAGTTATGTTATTTTTATTTGTTTGGTTGATGTTTAGTGACCGAGTTCTGTTTCGTAAGATATTTAGTTTTCAGTGATGCAAATTAATGTTAAATTCGTATTTGCCGAATTCTTTACCACATGAATCGAAGACGCAATGCAACAGAAAACAAGAATTGTTAATATTTCTTCGCAAATATATAATATAATATAAATACTATATTATATTCCACCAATTTAATGTGAGGAATATTTTTGTGTTATATGTCATAGTAATTATGAGGAAAAATACTTTTAATGTGAGGAATATTTCCGTTAAATCATCGTAATTATTAGGAAAAATTTGTTTAACGTGAGGAATATTTTCGTAGTATATATAGTAGTAATTATAAGGAAACACATTTTTAATGTGAGGAATATTTTCGTATTATATATCATGGTAATTGTGAGGAAAATATTTTTTATGTGAGGAATATTTTCGCATCATATATCATGGTTATTGTGAGGAAAATTATTTTAATGTGAGGCATATTTTCGTAGTATATATCATGGTAATTATGAGGAAAAATATATTTAAAGTGACGAATTTTTTGTTGCATGTATATATTTAAATGTGAGGAAGTTCAAAATATGTGACAAAAAAGTACATCTATTGCGAGAAATATTTCGTCACAATAAGAATTTTATGCGAAGAAATTGCATTCCTCACATATATCAAATGTGAGGAAATAAAATATCGTCACATTAGAGGTGATTTGATCTTATGCCACGGGCCTTCGGTGACGAGCCGGTGACGAAAATTTTTCCTCACATTAAATTTATGTGACGAAAATTTACTCTTTCGTGAGGAAAAAAATCGTCGCATAATACTTTTTTTGTAGTGGCAATGACGCCCGTATCCATATATATACAATCATCTGGCGTTTTGCACCTCGAACCGACCACATCAGAGTAGACAGATCGATCACGTCTGTCTCGGCCAAGTAATCTGTGAGCCTAACAAGTCGTCACAATAATCTCAATCTACCCCACCTAACAATACCTCGAATCATCACCGTATCAATACGGTGGAAACCATCTCTCAATCTGACGTGATATGCACGTGCCATTCATATAATCGTAATAACACATAAAAACATGGTTTCACATAAAGCATATATAAATCATGTAAATCACGTAAGTCAAAGAAATCATCGAATCACATAAAGCACATAAATCACATATGTGTTTACGCATTGTAGATGGATGATCCACCTACCTGTCCTCCTGCTATTGTCAATTAGGTCCGGTGTAGTCCCTATATATCGATCCTCTGAATATAATAAATATTTTCATATTAATATATTTACTAAGTCATAGAAGTTTCGAAAATGCTAAAATTATTAAAACCCTAAAATTTATGAAAGCCTTAAAATAATGAAATTCCTAGAAATAAATAAACCCTAGAAGTAGCAAAACCCTAAAATACTGAAAATTTATTAACTGAAATACAATGTCGAAATCTATACAAACATAACTAATGTCGAAATCTATAACATGTCGAAATCTTTTCTAACTTGATGATGTCGAGATACTTATAAGACACATCTCGAGATTATTCTATGAAGATATTTCGAAATCTTTGTTAACATGAAATGTCGAGATCCTAAATCGAAAAGAAATGTCGAAATATTCTTGGAATGTCGAGAACTCTTCTACCCATTGAACAAGATAAATCTCGAGACCGTCCAACCTTACAAATGTCGAGGCTTATAAATATCGAGACTTTATAGATGTCGACGTCTTTTCCATAAAATGTCGAGACCTCCATATGTAATATACAAACAATATCGAGATCTTACTAGCTCTATAAGGTGTCGAAATTTTACAAATAAATAATGTCGAGATCATTTGTTTTGCAAACATTTTACAATATCGAGATTCCTAATAATGTCGATAACTTTAATGATGTTGAAATACTCATACAAATGTCGAGGTTTTCTTACTATACACTTCGATATCTTTTGTGCTAAAATACCATGCCGAGGACTTCTACAACGTGATTCTCCCCAGAAACCCTAAGCAGAATATATCGACACATCATATATTTTTTATCCTACAAACATATATCAAGGTCATATATAAATATTGAAAACATTTTAACCATCGAAACTATCATGGTTATGCCATCAACGATCACACCTAAATATAAATTATAATTTGAAACCTAAGCTTTCTTAATATACCTGTTCGACAATCTTCCTAGAATTATTATGTAATCACGCAAGGCATATATAAGTATAGTGAGCATATCATGAATATATCGAGTATGAAGACTTAAGAATACCTTAGTTGGAGTTTTAAACTTTCGTTACTTGGAGTGCTCAAGATCGGGTTTCAGTGCTTGTCTTCATAAGTTGTTCAACTTTTTAAGGTTTAAGGAGGTGATGTGATTTACTTTTAGTTTAAGCAAATTTTCATTAGTCACTTCTTACAATAATTGTAAGGCTTCCACGTGTGTTTCTCAACTTATGATTTGATGAATAACTAATATTATATGTAAGAGATTATATTGTAAAAATTCTATGTGGGTTTGTACGAAAACTTTGTTTTCAAAGGTGGGTGTTTCACGAAAACTTTCTACTTAACCAATTACATAGTTAATCAAAATCCCGTATTAAATTATGGGTATTACAATCGGGGAACCCGGAAAATTTTTGTTCGCACTCTACCCGGGGACGTGGTGTCTCCGGGAGACACCAGGTAACCCAACACTTGGGATCTGTTCGGTACCATGGCGCTGGCTAGGTGAAGACCGAACTCCTAGATACCTCCTAGGCCGGTTGAGACGAACCGAGAGAGTCGGGCTTAAAAAGGGAAACCGACACAACGTCATCATCGGAGAGATGGACAAGTCTAGGTCCTAGATTGAGACATTATGGTTTGGGGCTTGGCCCCCTGATCTGCCGAAAATACTAAGTTTGACTAGTGAGGGGTAAAATGCTCTTTTCCCTCGCGAGATATTTTTGGAATAAAATATTGGATATTGAATATTTAGTATATAATTAAATTAGATTTAAATCTTTATTATTGTCTTAGAGAAATAATACTACCTCCGTCCCACTAATTTTATCACATTTTGCCATTTCGGGCGTCCCACTAATTTTATCAAATTTCCTTATTTAGCAAAAAAACTATCACAAACAATCAAATAATAATATTAAATATTCTTAAAAGACGTGTCAAAATATACACTTTATTACCTTTTAATTGTACTATATTATAATAATAATACCACCTTAATATCCGTGCCCACCAACATATGTGATAAAAATAATGGGACGGAGGTAGTATTATTTAATTTGAAATTTAATAATATATATCAGATATATATATGTTTCGAATTTTATTACATAAAATTTCGAAAATTATTACATATATTTATATTGGATATTATATATTTGAAATATACTAAATATGGTATATTAATATTATTTACTTAATGAAATTTAAAGTTTAAATTTTGAATTCGTTACTTGGTAAAACGAAGACTTCGTAAAAGGGGAGGTGTGAGGATTTTTCTCCTACCACCTCAACCTATTTTTGGCCAATCCCAAGTATTGCTGCAAAACTCGACCTAGGCGGCTGTCAGGACCCGTCGTCCCGCCCTCGTATTCCATTCTAATCCTAAGTATCTAATGCTTTGTTATCGCGCAAAAGCGTAAAAATGCGAATAAAATTTTTCCTTTTAAAACTACGTGCGGAAGTCTTATACACATGTCAAAAGAATGTTCGCAAATCGTTCTACAATTCGTCGTAGTCATGTCTATACAGAAGACAAGTGTGGGTGTGTGTGTGTGTGTGTAGCCAAAAGCTTCCTATGCGCCCAGCCTTCACAGGTCGTCATCCATACACACACTCCCACCTCAAAAGCAACCGGATAGCTTCAAAAGATCGGCCTCGCATAAAAGTCGGATCACGTACCGTGATCGTCGGTAACTACAACACGTAACATAAACAATGAGCCACCGAGGCTCAGTAAGCAGAAATTATGCATGTATGCACGTGTCCTAACGAACGACAATCCACGCCGTCGTTTTCTAACGCTCATACTCTTATTTTTTCTCATACTCTTACTTCATACGGGCCTTCGGCTTTCAGTCCCACTATGCGCCATCCTTAGAGATCTCAAGTGTGGAGGTTCACACACTAGAAGGTCACATGAAGGAATCTTCCCTTACTCAGTGTGACCTCCACGCGAACGCTTCTCACTGGTAGCCAACACCGAAGCCACTAACCACGGAGGTCACCCGAAGGAATCTTCCCTCCGGGTAGTGCTTTACACGCTAGAAGGTCACCCGAAGGAATCTTCCCTTACTCAGCGTGTGCCCCGGGCCGCATCCTCCAGGTTGCATCTCCCGCATACAGGGTATTTCCCCCAGCTTCTTATACAGGCCTTATAGCTTCATTCGCCTTACTGGCTGCACAGGGGAAGCCGTGACTCTTCATTCGAGTCGACACAGACGCCAATATCGGCGAGTATACATCGCACACAGGCGATCTTACGCACGCTCATACCTCGCGTCTTATACACTACGCATGCCTGCAAATGCTCATGCTATGCTCATGTACATATTCTAATCATGCCATCATGCACATAATTTAATCGTATCATACGTACACATTTCATACAAAATTCACGAGCACGTAATTCACATAATTGGATGCAGGCAAGTTAAGTGTCGTAGTTGAATTTCTACTTACCTGTTGTCCAAGCGTAGTTAGCGTACCTCCTCGTTCGTTTCTGTCGTTTGACCTTTTAAATAAAAAGGTTAGAAGATTAGTACCTTGCTTTCCTTAGCTCATTCGTCGAAGTACAAATTTTCTAGATTTTGAGCTATTGGAAGTGTCATATTGAATTCCTAAGTCATTCAATTTCTACCTTAGCTTATGTTATTATTTAATTTCGGCCCTAGCTTATACTTCTCGGCGAAAGAGTGCTACTTTGGATTGGGTTTCGACAAGACTTCTAATTGCTTGATTTCTTCTAAGTTTCGATCCTTAATAAATTTCTAAATCAGGAAATTGAAATTCTTTTCATGAAAGGCTCGGCGAAAGTCGTTGGATTTGCTAAGTTTCGCTCGATTCAATTTGTCCAATTGAGGTTCCTCTCATCTTAGTTTCGGTCGATACTTATTTCTATCAAGTCCTAATTTCAATTAGTAATTATCATGGATTAATTTCGCCTGAAACCAAATGAGTTTCGCCGTGCTATTTCATCACCATGACATCACTCGACTTTCGCTCGATTCTTCTTCCAATTGGCTTGTGTTTCGCCGCATGGTGACGTGTGCATGGCGTTGTTATGGGTTTCGATCGAAACCATGCAAGGTGATTAATCACTTTTGATCGATGGCGTGGAATTGGTGTGAGTTTCGATCGATACTCATACATTGAAATGAGTTTCGGTCGAAACTCGTAAATCATTCGAGTTACTATTTAAAATTGGTTCGATCGAAACTGAATTTGTGGCTTCTAATTATCGCCCGAAACTCTAAGGATAATTTCCTACTTTCAATCGAAAGTGCCTTGGTTAATCATGTTCGATCGAAACTGCCTTCTTCCTACCAATCGAATCGAAACTCTCCATGGGCTTATACCTTACACTTAGGGTTTTCGCATTCTTTCTCAAACTAAAATCGCATTTAATGTCATTAATACATCCAACAACACCTAGGATACGAAATTAAAAAGGCTTAGGGAGGGTATTTCACTTACAATTCTCGAAATCCTTAGCTATTTGAAGTGCTCTTGGTTCAATTTTTGTCTCGGCTCCTTCTCCTTTCCTTCTTGGTTTTCGTTAGTTTAGGTGTGGTTAAAGTGTTAAAATGGGTTAGATATTTTCCTTAGTTATTATTGGATAAAGCATGCGCTTTTCCTAATTTTAGGGAAAATTGTCCCCCATTTGGGCTTTTCTTAACCTCTAGCCCGATGACAATTTAATTCCTAGCCCGGTTATCATCGGTCATTTCCTTTTAGCATTTCCGAAAATTTACCCTTCCAAATTAGGGTTCCTCACAATTTCGCGTCAGTAGCACTTGATTGCACATAATTCTCATAGCACTCACGAGCATAAAATTTTATAACATCTCATGCGCAACTATCATATATGAAATTAACGTAAAATCACATAAATCATACACAAAATTTATAGGCCGACCTAATTTGCGGGGACCGGGGTCCTACATCCTCGCCCCCTTAAGGAGGATTTCGTCCCTGAAATCAACCTAGGTGGAATAGCTCGGGGTAACGAATTTTCATTTCGTCCTCCCGTTCCCATGTGGCTTCTTCCGTAGATTGGTTCCGCCACAACACTTTCACTAGAGGAATATCTTTATTCCTAAGTCTCTTTGTCTCGTACATCAATATCTCCACCGGAATCTCTTCGTAACTCAGATCCGGTTTCAATTGTTGATGTAGGGACTCGTTTCCTAGAACGTGATTCGGGTCGGCTAGATACTTTCGTAGGGTTGAGACGTGGAATACGTCATGCACTTGCGATAATGATGCTGGCAGCTCTAGTTGATAGGCTACCTCACCAACCCTTTTTACGATTTTGAATGGCCCTATGTACCTAGGGCTTAGCTTTCCTTTCTTTCCGAATCTTTTCACGCCCTTCATTGGCGATACCTTAATGAACACCATATCATCTTCTTCGAATTCCAGTGGTCGACGTCTTCGATCTGCGTAACTTTTCTGTCGACTCTGTGCCGTTCGCATTCTTTCTCGTATCGTAGAAACGGCTTCCGTCAGTTCTCGTACTATATCGGGGCCTAACATCGCCCGTTCTCCGACCTCGTCCCAATGTACTGGGGACCTGCACCTACGCCCATATAGCGCTTCGTACGGGGCCATCCCAATGGTGACGTGGTAGCTATTGTTGTACGAGAACTCGATCAGTGGGAGGTACCTACTCCAATTCCCTTTGAAATCGAGTACACACGCTCGGAGCATGTCCTCTAGCGTCTGAATCGTTCGCTCGGATTGACCGTCCGTCTGCGGATGGTAGGCGGTACTAAAAGATAGCTTCGTTCCCATCGCCTTTTGCAAGCTCGTCCAGAATTTCGACAGAAATCTGGAGTCGCGATCCGAGACTATCGACGATGGAACGCCGTGTAGTCGTACTATCTCCTGAATGTACAGCTCTGCGTATCGTTCCATGGAGAACGTCGTACCAATCGGTAGGAAATGGGCAGACTTGGTTAATCGATCGACGATCACCCAAATCGCGTCATGCCCTTTGGCGTTGTTCGGTAGCCCTATTACGAAATCCATGGTAATGTTATCCCATTTCCATTCCGGAATGGGTAACGGTTGTAGAGTTCCTGCCGGCCTTTGATGCTCGGCTTTTATCTGCTGACACTTCAGGCATTGACTTACGAAGGTTGTGATGTCCTTTTTCATGCCTGGCCACCAGTAATTTTCCTTTAAGCCTCTGTACATCTTCGTTGCCCCTGGATGTACTGAGTATGCAGTGGCATGTGCTTCCATCATTATCGTTCTTCGTAGTTCACCATCGTCTGGCACGTACAACCGGTCCTTGAAGTCCACCGTCCGTCTTCCCGTATTATGAGGTCTCCTGTCGGTTGTTCCGGCGGCGCTTCTTTGATCTTCGTGTAAAGCTCATCTCCTTCCTGCGCCGTCTTAATTTGTTCTAGCAGCGTGGGTTGCAGAGTTAAAAATGCTAGTAGCGTCTCAACTTCACCTATTTGTACAACTTCTACTTCCAGTAGTTGCAGTTCAGCACTCACTGCTTTTCGGCTTAAGGCGTCGGCTACTACATTTGCCTTGCCTGGGTGGTAGTTGATTACGCAGTCGTAATCCTTAACTAACTCTAACCACCTCCTCTGCCTCATATTCAGCTTCTTTTGGGTAAAGAAGTACTTGAGGCTCTTGTGGTCGGTGTATATCTCGCACCGCTCTCCATAGAGGTAATGCCTCCAGATCTTGAGAGCAAAGACCACTGCCGCCAACTCTAAGTCGTGCGTCGGATAATTCTTCTCCTACTCCTTCAGTTGACGAGAAGCGTATGTTACTACATTCCCGTTCTGCATTAGCACACATCCTAACCCGTTCTTCGACGCATCACTATACACGGTGAACCCTCCAGTTCCCGAAGGTATCGTGAGAACTGGGGCCGTCGTCAGCCGTTCCTTCAGCTCTTGGAAGCTTTGTTCACATTCTGCGGTCCATTGAAACTGCGTGTTCTTCCGGGTCAGCCTCGTCAGTGTTGATGCTATCTTCGAGAAATCCTTGATGAACTTCCTGTAGTAACCCGCCAGACCGAGGAAACTCCGTACTTCCGTTACATTGGTCGGTCTGGGCCAATTGCTAATGGCTTCTATCTTGTTCGGGTCTACAGAAATCCCTTCTCCTGATACTATATGCCCCAAGAAGGCGACTTGGTCGAGCCAAAATTCGCACTTCTTGAACTTGGCATACAGTTGCTTGTCCCGTAAGGTGCTCAGAACTATTCTCAGGTGTTCTTCGTGCTCCTCTTTCGTCCTTGAGTAGATTAGGATGTCGTCTATGAAGACGATGACAAACCTATCTAGATAGGTTTTGAACACCCGGTTCATTAAGTCCATAAAAGCTGCGGGCGTATTAGTTAGCCCGAATGGCATCACTAGGAACTCGTAATGGCCATAACGGGTACTAAAGGCCGTCTTCGGAACATCTTCCTTCCGGATCCTCAGTTGATGATAGCCCGACCTTAAATCGATCTTGGAGAAAACCGTTGCACCTTGCAGTTGATCGAACAGATCGTCTATCCTAGGGAGTGGGTACTTGTTCTTGATTGTCAACTTATTCAACTCCCTGTAGTCTATGCATAACCACATGGATCCATTCTTCTTCTTCACGAATAGCACCGGCGCTCCCCGGGGGGAGAAACTCGGCTGTATGAACTCCTTCTGCATGAGTTCGTCGAGTTGATCCTTTAACTCCTACATTTCTTTTGGTGCTAGCCGATATGGGGTCTTGGATACTGGTGCCGCTCCAGGTACCAGATCTATAGCAAACTGTAGGACCCCGGTCCCTGAAAATTAGGTCGGCCAATAAATTATGTGTATGAATTACGTGATTTTGTGTTAATTACGTATATGTTCTACTTTTATGTGAATTCATGAAATTTCATGCTCGTGATTGTGAGTATTACGTGCTAATAATAACGTGCTTACGACGATCCCTAAATTTATGTAAGGGATTTTTTTTTTGGCACTATTAAGGAAGGAAGAAGACGTAATAACAATTATATGAGAATGTGGGCTAGGATTTCATCTGGGCCATGAACTTACTATGATAAGAATTGTCAAGTGGGCTAAAGTAGAATTAGGCCCAAATTTGCAAGAAGCCCAATTAGGAGACAAAGCCCCCATTTCAAGGAAAACCCACGCCTTACCTAATAAAAATAATACTTAGTCAAACAAACTCAAAACTCGACAACACACCCAAAAGAAAACCCACGAAACAAAAAAAAAAAAAAAAACGAAAGGAAAGAAAGGAGAAGGAGAAGAAGTCGAGCCAAGCTTGGACCAAGAAGCTCAAGAATTCGAAGCTAGTAAGTAAAACCCCCTCCTTAAGCTCTTAATTCTTTACTTTAGAGGTAGTTAAGAGCATTAATGGCATTAAATGCAAATGGTTGGAGAAAGCCACGAGAAACCCTAAAAAGAAACCGATCCTAGGCTCGAACTAAGGGTTTAGGAAGGAGCAAATGTGGAATTAAGTAGCTTAGTATGCGATTTAGGACTTATAATTCTAGGAAGAACAAGCTACAAGCGAGTTTGGGGGATGAAGAACGACGGAAAACCGGAGAAGATGATAAATGTCGAATGCTTAAATGTCGACCTAGCGTATCGACAAGTATTAAATGTCGAGACTCATGATTGAAATACATGTCGACATTTCCAACGAATAAAAATGTCGAAATATTACATGAAATGTCGTCATAACTTATGTATATCGACATTTTAATAAATGTCGAGATCCCTACAAGCCTCATGTCGACATTTTTAATAAAAAATATCGAAACCCTACTAAAGAAAGAGGTCGAGGCACAATGTCGAGCCATGTTGAGCTATATCGACATTTACCCCAAAATGTCGAATTGAAATACTAGATAAAAGTCGACATCTCATGTTCCAAATTAACAAAATAAAATGTCGAATGATTAAGATAGAAATGTCGAGTTCCTAAAACACACACAAGATATCGAGACTCTTCAGCCCAAATGTCGAAACCCTTATACACCTCGACATTTAACCTCTTCATATCGACATCTTTATAAAACGAAAATATCGAACCCTCATGTGTATAATATCGAGGTTATACCGAAACAAATGTCGAATGATAAAATGTCTAGAAAATGTCGGGATGCTATGGTAAAATGTCGAGCTTCACGCAAATGTCGAGACCTCAAATTAAAATAAATGTCGAGCTCATACACAATAATGTCGAGACGTTTTAATGATAAATATCGAAACCCTCAAATGTCGAAGTACTAAGGAAAAATATCAAAATACTAGAGGAAATGTCGAGTTAAATATCGAAATGAAAGGAATGAAAATGTCGAGCTCATGTCGACTTCGCCCGTTACAAATGTAGGGTAAAATGTCGAGTCCCTCTAGATGTCGAGATCTTCAAATAGATCAAAATGTCGAAGCTAGGAAAAATATCGAGATCTTCACATACACTATTAAGGAAAATATTTCAACACTTTTCCAGTTCATAAATAACCAATATTTTGGAAAGATGTGCTAACATAATAATTTTATGATTAAGGTCGAAAATTAGGAATTTCGCCGATCCAGTAGCAGTTAATCTACGGACTCCAAGTAAGTAGAAATTCAACTATGACCCGTAACTAGCCTGCGTCCAAGTATGTGAATTACGTGCTCGTGTATTTTCTATGAAATGCGTACGTATGAGATGATTAAATTATATGCATGATGGCATGACTTGCATATGTATATGAGCATGAGCACGAGCACTTGCATGCATGAGCAGTACGTAAGGAGCGAAGTATGAGCGTTCATGAGATCGCCTGTGTGCGATGTAAATTCGCCGATATTGGCGTTTGTGTCGACTCGAATGAAGAGTCACGGCTTCCCCTATGCAGCCTTTAAGGCCTGAATAAGAGGCCGGGTAAATACCCGTACGATAAGGCCTGAATAAGAGGCTGGGTAAATACCCCGTACGATAAGGCCTGAATAAGAGGCTGGGTAAATACCCCGTACGATAAGGCCTGAATAAGAGGCTGGGTAAATACCCCGTACGATAAGACGTAATAAGAGGCTGGGGAAACGAAAGCCGAGGGCCCGTAAGAAATAAGAGTATAAGAAATAAGAGTATAAGAAAAAGAGTAAGAGCGAAAGAAAAGAGTACGATTATGAGAAAAAGAGTACGAGCGTTAGAAAACGACGACGTGGATTGTCGTCCGCTAGGACACGTGCATTCATGCATAATTTCTGCTTACTGAGCCTCGGTGGCTCATTGTTTATGTTACGTGTTGTAGGTACTGACGATCACGGTACGTGATCTGACTTTTATGCAAGGCCGATCTTTTGACGCAGTCCGACCGCTTTTGAGGTGGGAGTGTGTGTATGGATGACGACCTGTGGAGGCCGGGCGCATAGGGAGCTTTTGGCTGCACACACACACATACACTTGTATTTTGTAGACAAGGGCATGATGATGTCGAATGATGTGTAACATTCTTTTGACATGTATATAAAATTTCTGCGTACATTTTTAAAATGAAAAATTTTATTCGCATTTTTACGTATTCGCACGATCACCAAAGCACTTACACTTAGAATTAGAACGAAATACGAGGGCGGGACGACGGGTCCTGACAGAGTGGTATCAGAGCTTCGGTCACAGGTCCTGCAGACTGTCCATACACACACACTCAAAAGCGCGGAAGCGGCCTTGCTTGTAAGTACGATGTTATGTGAATTTATTGTATGGTTTGATTTATTGGCCTTAGGAATTATCAGGATAGGTTGAGAAAATGGTAAGACTTAGAGGAGAAGGAAGCAGGGAATCTGATCAGGGTAGGGACACTAATAACCCCCCTGACAGTCGGGATGCTACCATCCTGCAGCTGACTGAACTGGTCCGGCAACAATCGGCCCAGATTCAGCAGCTGATCCAGCAAAATGCTGGTGGGCAACCAGCCAACTTACCTCCCCCACCGGAACGAATTGAGATGATCGGGGAGAGGTTCAGAAAGCTCAATCCTCCACTGTTCGAGGATGCTGCAGACCCTACCTCCGCTGAAGACTGGCTAAGGACGCTGGAGAACATGTTCCAGCATAGCCGCACACCCGAAGCGGAAAGGTCATGTGCGCTGCCTACCTGCTAAGGGGGAGCGCCGGACACTGGTGGGACACCGTCTCAGCCATCGAAAATCCACTAACGATGAGTTGGGATCGGTTTAAGGAGATTTTCCGAGGAAAGTACTACACCGCCCCGGTCAGAGCCCAAAGGATGAACGAATTCATCAACCTCCGCCAAGGATCCATGACAGTGGCGGAGTACATCAGGAAGTTCGAGCAGCTTTCAAGGTTCGCTGCTCATATGGTCAGCACAGACGCGCTCAAGGTCGAGCGGTTCATAGAAGGACTGAAACCCGAATTATATCGGGATGTAAGTATGGCGGGTGTGCAAGGGGCCACGTATGCACAAGTGGCTGAGAGAGCGCTCGTGGCGGAGCAGGCCGAGTCTAGAATAGCTCGCGCCCAGGAAGCTAAGCGTAAATTCGCACAAGGGCCGCAGGGGAGCGGAAGTAATCCGAAACGGCAACTCGTGGCCCAGGAAGGGAAACAGGGGCCTCAATATCGACCTGGACCACCCCCACCGTTCAAGCCCAATCAGGGTAGGCCCCAGCTGGATCTACCCGTATGCCCGAAATGCGCACGGAGACACTCGGGAGTCTGCAACTCCCAGAACGCCGTTTGCTACAAGTGTGGCAAGACGGGCCATTATTCGAGGGCATGTCCGAAAGATGGATCCGGAAGCCAAGCTAGGAACCCGGTAGAACCTCCAAGGGTACCGGCCAGGGTCTACACCATAACCTCCGAAGAAGCAGAAAATAACCCGGCCGTGGTGACAGGTACCCTCCTCGTTTACCAGACCCCCACATGCATACTAGTCGACTCAGGAGCGACCCATTCATTCGCGTCTACTAAGTATGTCGCGAGGGTAGGAGTCACGCCTCACCGAGCTGAGTGCGAATTTAGGGTAACAGTTCCGAACGGGAATTCCACCCAAACCAATCAGGTCTTACGGGATTGTCCAATAGTAATCGGGGACAAGGAACTGCCCACAGACCTCATAATAATTCCCATGAATGATTATGAGGTAATCCTTGGAATGGATTGGCTATCAAAGTACGGAGCTGTCATAGACTGCCACCGCAAGATAGTCACACTCAACGTAGGCGGAGATGAACCCCTTAAGTTCGTAGGAACTAGTAAAGGGACCATGATCTCTAGAATATCAGCGTTGAAAGCTCAGCGACTGATCAAATCGGGGTGCGAAGCCTATCTGGTATTCGCTATCAAGTCAGAAGAGAACGCCTCCCCGAAACTCGAGGAAGTACCAATAGTTAAGGACTTCCCCGACGTATTTCCCGAAGAGTTACCGGGACTACCGCCCGAACGGGAAATAGAGTTCGTTATAGATCTGGTACCTGGAGCGGCACCAGTATCTAAGACGCCCTATCGGCTAGCACCGACGGAGATGAAGGAATTAAAGGATCAACTCGACGAACTCATGCAGAAGGAGTTCATACAGCCGAGTTTCTCTCCTTGGGGAGCGCCGGTGCTATTCGTGAAAAAGAAAGACGGATCCATGAGACTATGCATAGACTACAGGGAGTTGAACAAGTTGACGATCAAGAACAAGTACCCACTCCCTAGGATAGACGATCTATTCGATCAACTACAAGGTGCAACGGTCTTCTCCAAGATCGACTTAAGATCGGGCTATCACCAACTAAGGATCCGGAAAGAAGACGTCCCGAAGACGGCCTTTAGTACCCGTTATGGCCACTACGAATTTCTGGTGATGCCATTCGGGTTGACTAATGCGCCCGCAGCCTTTATGGATTTAATGAACCGGGTGTTCAAGCCATACTTAGATAGGTCTGTCATCGTCTTCATAGATGACATCCTAGTCTACTCGAAAACGAAGGAGGAGCACGAAGAACACCTGAGGGAAGTACTAGGAATACTACGGGAGAAGCAACTATACGCCAAGTTCAAGAAGTGCGAATTTTGGCTCGACCAAGTCGCCTTCTTAGGGCACATAGTATCAGGAGAAGGAATCTCAGTGGACCCGAAGAAGATAGAAGCTATTAGCAATTGGCCCAGACCGACGAACGTGACGGAAATACGAAGCTTCCTCGGTCTGGCAGGATACTATAGGAAGTTCATAAAGGACTTCTCGAAGATAGCATCGACACTGACGAGGCTGACCAAGAAGAATACGCCTTTTCAGTGGACCGTAGAATGTGAACGGAGCTTCCAAGAGCTGAAGGAAAGGCTTACGACGGCCCCAGTTCTCACAATCCCATCGGGAGCAGGAGGGTTTACCGTTTATAGCGATGCGTCGAAGAACGGGTTGGGGTGTGTGCTAATGCAGAATGGGAATGTGGTAGCATACGCCTCTCGTCAACTAAAGGAGTACGAGAAGAATTACCCGACGCACGACCTAGAACTGGCGGCAGTGGTCTTTGCTCTCAAGATCTGGAGGCATTACCTCTATGGAGAACGGTGTGAGATATACACCGACCACAAGAGCCTCAAATACTTCTTTACACAAAAGGAGTTAAATATGAGGCGGAGGAGGTGGTTAGAGTTAGTTAAGGATTACGACTGTGTAATCAACTACCACCCAGGCAAGGCAAACATAGTAGCCGATGCCTTAAGCCGAAAAGCAGTTAGTACAGAACTGCAACTGCTGGAAGTAGAAGTCGTAAGGTTAGGCGAAGTCGAGGCGCAGCTAGCGGCCCTAACGTTGCAACCGACACTGCTGGAGCAGATCAAGACAGCGCAAGGAGCAGACGAGTTATATGTAAAGATTAAGGAGGCACAACCGGAGCAAACCACTGGAAACCTTATGATACGGGAAGACGAACGATTATACTTCAAAAACCGGGTGTACGTGCCAGACGATGCCGAACTACGACGGCTAATAATGACAGAAGCACACGCTACAGCATACTCGGTACATCCAGGAGCGACGAAGATGTACAGAGACTTAAAGAAAAACTACTGGTGGCCGGGCATGAAAAGGGATATCGCGACCTTCGTGAGTCAATGCCTGACGTGCCAGCAGATTAAAGCCGAGCATCAACGGCCGGCAGGAACCCTACAACCGTTACCCATTCCGGAATGGAAATGGGATAACATTACCATGGACTTCGTAGTAGGACTGCCTAGAAATGCGAAAGGGCACGACGCAATTTGGGTAATCGTTGACCGACTAACCAAATCTGCCCATTTCCTACCAATAAGTACGACGTATTCCATGGAACGATACGCGGAGCTCTATATCCAAGAAATAGTGCGACTGCACGGCGTTCCATCGTCGATAGTCTCGGATCGCGACTCCAGATTTCTATCGAAATTCTGGACTAGCTTACAAAAGGCGATGGGAACCAGGCTATCTTTTAGTACCGCCTACCATCCACAGACGGATGGTCAATCCGAGCGAACCATTCAGACGCTGGAGGATATGCTCCGAGCGTGCGTACTCGATTTCAAAGGAAATTGGAGTAGGTACCTTCCACTAATCGAATTCTCGTACAACAATAGCTACCACGTCACAATCGGGATGGCACCGTACGAAGCACTATACGGGCGTAGGTGCAGATCCCCAGTGCATTGGGACGAGGTCGGTGAACGGACAATGTTAGGCCCCGACATCGTACGAGAAATGACGGAAGCCATTTCTATGATACGAGAAAGAATGAGAACGGCACAAAGTCGACAGAAAAGCTACGCCGATCGAAGACGTCGACCGTTGGAATTTGAGGAAGGCGATATGGTGTTTGTTAAGGTATCGCCGATGAAGGGCGTAAAGAGGTTCGGGAAGAAAGGAAAGCTAAGTCCTAGGTACATAGGACCGTTTAGGATCCTGAAAAGAGTAGGCGAGGTAGCATACCAATTGGAGCTGCCGGCGTCATTATCACAAGTACATGACGTGTTCCACGTCTCGACGCTGCGGAAATACATAGCTGACCCGAACCACGTTCTAGGAAACGAGTCCCTACATCAACAATTGAAACCGGATCTAAGCTACGAAGAGACTCCGGTGGGGATATTGATGTACGAGACTAAAAGACTAAGGAATAAAGATATCCCCTTAGTGAAAGTACTGTGGCGAAACCAATCCACGGAAGAAGCCACATGGGAACGGGAGGACGAAATGCGAATTTGTTATCCCGATTTGTTTCACACGGAATGATTTCGGGGGCGAAATCCTCCTTAAGGGGGGAGGATGTAGGACCCCGGTCCCTGAAAATTAGGTCGGCCAATAAATTATGTGTATGAATTACGTGATTTTGTGTTAATTACGTATATGTTCTACTTTTATGTGAATTCATGAAATTTCATGCTCGTGATTGTGAGTATTACGTGCTAATAATAACGTGCTTACGACGATCCCTAAATTTATGTAAGGGATTTTTTTTTTGGCACTATTAGGAAGGAAGAAGACGTAATAACAATTATATGAGAATGTGGGCTAGGATTTCATCTGGGCCATGAACTTACTATGATAAGAATTGTCAAGTGGGCTAAAGTAGAATTAGGCCCAAATTTGCAAGAAGCCCAATTAGGAGACAAAGCCCCCATTTCAAGGAAAACCCACGCCTTACCTAATAAAATAATACTTAGTCAAACAAACTCAAAACTCGACAACACACCCAAAAGAAAACCCACGAAACAAAAAAAAAAAAAAAAAAAAAACGAAAGGAAAGAAAGGAGAAGGAGAAGAAGTCGAGCCAAGCTTGGACCAAGAAGCTCAAGAATTCGAAGCTAGTAAGTAAAACCCCCTCCTTAAGCTCTTAATTCTTTACTTTAGAGGTAGTTAAGAGCATTAATGGCATTAAATGCAAATGGTTGGAGAAAGCCACGAGAAACCCTAAAAAGAAACCGATCCTAGGCTCGAACTAAGGGTTTAGGAAGGAGCAAATGTGGAATTAAGTAGCTTAGTATGCGATTTAGGACTTATAATTCTAGGAAGAACAAGCTACAAGCGAGTTTGGGGGATGAAGAACGACGGAAAACCGGAGAAGATGATAAATGTCGAATGCTTAAATGTCGACCTAGCGTATCGACAAGTATTAAATGTCGAGACTCATGATTGAAATACATGTCGACATTTCCAACGAATAAAAATGTCGAAATATTACATGAAATGTCGTCATAACTTATGTATATCGACATTTTAATAAATGTCGAGATCCCTACAAGCCTCATGTCGACATTTTTAATAAAAAATATCGAAACCCTACTAAAGAAAGAGGTCGAGGCACAATGTCGAGCCATGTTGAGCTATATCGACATTTACCCCAAAATGTCGAATTGAAATACTAGATAAAAGTCGACATCTCATGTTCCAAATTAACAAAATAAAATGTCGAATGATTAAGATAGAAATGTCGAGTTCCTAAAACACACACAAGATATCGAGACTCTTCAGCCCAAATGTCGAAACCCTTATACACCTCGACATTTAACCTCTTCATATCGACATCTTTATAAAACGAAAATATCCAACCCTCATGTGTATAATATCGAGGTTATACCGAAACAAATGTCGAATGATAAAATGTCTAGAAAATGTCGGGATGCTATGGTAAAATGTCGAGCTTCACGCAAATGTCGAGACCTCAAATTAAAATAAATGTCGAGCTCATACACAATAATGTCGAGACGTTTTAATGATAAATATCGAAACCCTCAAATGTCGAAGTACTAAGGAAAAATATCAAAATACTAGAGGAAATGTCGAGTTAAATATCGAAATGAAAGGAATGAAAATGTCGAGCTCATGTCGACTTCGCCCGTTACAAATGTAGGGTAAAATGTCGAGTCCCTCTAGATGTCGAGATCTTCAAATAGATCAAAATGTCGAAGCTAGGAAAAATATCGAGATCTTCACATACACTATTAAGGAAAATATTTCAACACTTTTCCAGTTCATAAATAACCAATATTTTGGAAAGATGTGCTAACATAATAATTTTATGATTAAGGTCGAAAATTAGGAATTTCGCCGATCCAGTAGCAGTTAATCTACGGACTCCAAGTAAGTAGAAATTCAACTATGACACGTAACTAGCCTGCGTCCAAGTATGTGAATTACGTGCTCGTGTATTTTCTATGAAATGCGTACGTATGAGATGATTAAATTATATGCATGATGGCATGACTTGCATATGTATATGAGCATGAGCACGAGCACTTGCATGCATGAGCAGTACGTAAGGAGCGAAGTATGAGCGTTCATGAGATCGCCTGTGTGCGATGTAAATTCGCCGATATTGGCGTTTGTGTCGACTCGAATGAAGAGTCACGGCTTCCCCTATGCAGCCTTTAAGGCCTGAATAAGAGGCCGGGTAAATACCCGTACGATAAGGCCTGAATAAGAGGCTGGGTAAATACCCCGTACGATAAGGCCTGAATAAGAGGCTGGGTAAATACCCCGTACGATAAGGCCTGAATAAGAGGCTGGGTAAATACCCCGTACGATAAGGCCTGAATAAGAGGCTGGGTAAATACCCCGTACGATAAGACGTAATAAGAGGCTGGGGAAACGAAAGCCGAGGGCCCGTAAGAAATAAGAGTATAAGAAATAAGAGTATAAGAAAAAGAGTAAGAGCGAAAGAAAAGAGTACGATTATGAGAAAAAGAGTACGAGCGTTAGAAAACGACGACGTGGATTGTCGTCCGCTAGGACACGTGCATTCATGCATAATTTCTGCTTACTGAGCCTCGGTGGCTCATTGTTTATGTTACGTGTTGTAGGTACTGACGATCACGGTACGTGATCTGACTTTTATGCAAGGCCGATCTTTTGACGCAGTCCGACCGCTTTTGAGGTGGGAGTGTGTGTATGGATGACGACCTGTGGAGGCCGGGCGCATAGGGAGCTTTTGGCTGCACACACACACATACACTTGTATTTTGTAGACAAGGGCATGATGATGTCGAATGATGTGTAACATTCTTTTGACATGTATATAAAATTTCTGCGTACATTTTTAAAATGAAAAATTTTATTCGCATTTTTACGTATTCGCACGATCACCAAAGCACTTACACTTAGAATTAGAACGAAATACGAGGGCGGGACGACGGGTCCTGACACAAACTCTATTTCCCTTTCGGGTGGTAGTCCCGGTAACTCCTCGGGAAATACATCGGGGAAGTCCTTGACTATCGGCACTTCCTTGAATTTCGGGGAGGCGTTCTCTTCCGATTTGATAGCGAATACAAGATAGGCTTCGCACCCTGATCTGATCAGTCGTTGGGCTTTCAACGCTGATATCCTAGAGATCATGGTCCCTTTACTAGTCCCTCCAAACTTAAGGGGTTCATCCCCGTCCGTATTGAGCGTGACTATCTTGCGATGGCAGTCTATGACAGCTTCGTACTTCGATAGCCAATCTATTCCAAGGATCACCTCATAATCATTCATGGGAATAATTATGAGGTATATGGGCAGTTCCTTATCCCCGATTACTATTGGGCAATCCCTTAGAACGTGGTTAGTTTGGGTGGGATTCCCGTTCGGAACTGTTACCCTAAACTCGCACTTAGCTCGGTGAGGCGTGACTCCTACCCTCGTGACGTACTTAGTAGATGCGAATGAATGAGTCGCCCCCGAGTCGACTAGGATGCAGGTGGGGGTTTGATAGACGAGGAGGGTACCTGTTACCACGGCCGGGTTGTTTGCCGCTTCTTCGGATGTCAGAGTATAGACCCGGGCCGGTACCCTTGGTGGTGCTGCTTGATTTCCAGCTTGGCTTCCGGATCCACCTTCCGGACATGCCCTCAGGTAAAAGCCGGTTTTGCCACATTTGAAGCAGACGGTGTTCTGGGAGTTGCAGACTCCCGTGTGCCTCCGTGCACACTTCGGGCATACGGGTAGGTCCAACTGGGGTCTACCCTGATTGGGGTTGAACTGTGGGGGTGGTCCAGGTCGATTCTGGAATCCCTGCTACCCTTCCTTGGCAATTAATTGCCTCTTTGGATTGCCCCCGCTCCCTTGCGGCCCTTGTACGATTTGCGCTTTGCTTCTTGGGCGCGAGAAATCCTGGCCTCTGCCTGCTCCGCCACATGTGCTCTCTCAGCCACTTGTGCATACGTGGCCCCTTGTATTCCCGCCATACTTACATCCTGGTACAGCTCGGGCTTCAACCCTTCCATCAACCGCTCGATCTTGAGCGCGTCCGTGCTAACCATATGAGCAGCAAACCTTGAAAGTTGCTCGAACTTCCTGATGTACTCCGCCACTGTCATTGCCCCTTGGTGGAGGTTGATGAACTCATTCATCCGCTGGGCTCTGGCAGGGGCGGTGTAGTACTTTCCTCCGAAAATCTCCTTAAACCGATCCCAGCTCATCGTTAGTGGGTTTTCGATGGCTGAGACGGTGTCCCACCAATGTCCGGCGCTCCCCCTCAGCAGGTAGGCAGCGCACATGACCTCTCCGCCTCAGGGGTGCGGCTGTGCTGGAACATGTTCTCCAGCGTCCTCAGCCAATCCTCGGCGGATGTGGGGTCTACAGCATCCTCGAACAGTGGAGGATTAAGCTTTCTGAACCTCTCCCCGATCATCTCAATTCTTTCGGGCGGGGGAGGTAGGTTGGCTGATTGCCCACCAGCATTTTGCTGCTGGATCAGCTGCTGAATCTGGGCCGACTGTTGCCGGACCAGTTCCGTCAGTTGCAGGATGGTAGCATCCCGGCTATCAGGAGGGTTATTAGTATCCCTACCCTGATCAGATTCCCTACTTCCTTCTCCCCTAAGTCTTACCATTTTTCAAACCTATCCTGACCATTCCTAAGGCCAATAAATCAAACAATTCAAGAAATTCACATAACATGGCTTACAAGCAAGGCCGCTTCCGCGCTTTTGAGTGTGTGTGTATGGACAGTCTGCAGGACCTGTGACCGAAGCTCGGATACCACATTGTCAGGACCCGTCGTCCTGCCCTCGTATTCCGTTCTAAATCCTAAGTATCTAATGCTTTGTTATCGCGCAAAAGCGTAAAAATGCGAATAAAATTTTTCCTTTTAAAACTACGTGCGGAAGTCTTATACACATGTCAAAAGAATGTTGCATCTCCCGCATACGGGGTATTTCCCCCAGCCTCTTATACAGGCCTTATAGCTTCATTCGCCTTACTGGCTGCACAGGGGAAGCCGTGACTCTTCATTCGAGTCGACACAGACGCCAATATCGGCGAGTATACATCGCACACAGGCGATCTTACGCACGCTCATACCTCGCGACTTATACACTACGCATGCGTGCAAATGCTCATGCTATGCTCATGTACATATTCTAATCATGCCATCATGCACATAATTTAATCGTATCATACGTACACATTACATACAAAATTCACGAGCACGTAATTCACATAATTGGACGCAGGCAAGTTACTTGTCGTAGTTGAATTTCTACTTACCTGTTGTCCAAGCGTAGTTAGCGTACTTCCTCGTTCGTTTCTGTCGTTTGAGCTTTTAAATAAAAAGGTTAGAAGATTAGTACCTTGCTTTCCTTAGCTCATTCGTCGAAGTACAAATTTTCTAGATTGTGAGCTATTGGAAGTGTCATATTGAATTTCCTAAGTCATTCAATTTCTACCTTAGCCTATGTTATTATTTAATTTCGGCCCTAGCTTATACTTCTCGGCGAAGGAGTGCTACTTTGGATTGGGTTTTGACAAGACTTCTAATTGCTTGATTTATTCTAAGTTTCGATCCTTAATAAATTTCTAAATCAGAAAATTGAAATTCTTTTCATGAAAGGCTCGGCGAAAGTCGTTGGATTTGCGAAGTTTTGCTCGATTCAATTTGTCCAATTGAGGTTCCTCACATCTTAGTTTCGGTCGATACTTATTTCTATCAAGTCCTAATTTCAATTAGTAATTATCATGGATTAATTTCGCCTGAAACCATATGAGTTTCGCCGTGCTATTTCATCACCATGACATCACTCGACTTTCGCTCGATTCTTCTTCCAATTGGCTTGTGTTTCGCCGCATGGTGACGTTTGCATGGCGTTGTTATGGGTTTCGATCGAAACCATGCAAGGTGATTAATCACTTTTGATCGATGGCATGGAATTGGTGTGAGTTTCGATCGATACTCATACATTGAAATGAGTTTCGGTCGAAACTCGTAAATCATTCGAGTTACTATTTAAAATTTGTTCGATCGAAACTGAATTTGTGGCTTCTAATTATCGCCCGAAACTCTAAGGATTTCTTACTTTCGATCGAAAGTGCCTTGGTTAATCATGTTCGATCGAAACTGCCTTCTTCCTACCAATCGAATCGAAACTCTACATCTTATCCCTCTTGGCTACCCAAAATCAGGTGGTTCCTAACATAAAAGTCAAGCTTACGGTTCCTAAATCGTACATTAAACAATCCCAACACTTATTTACCTAAATCGAGACCTTAACATGGGCTTATACCTTACACTTAGGGTTTTCGCATTCTTTCTCAAACTAAAATCGCATTTAATGTCATTAATACATCCAACAACACCTAGGATACGAAATTAAAAAGGCTTAGGGAGGGTATTTCACTTACAAATCTCGAAATCCTTAGCTATTTGAAGTGCTCTTGGTTCAACTTGATTGCACATAATTCTCGTAGCACTCACGAGCATAAAATTTTATAGCATCTCATGCGCAACTATCATATATGAAATTTATTGGCCGACCTAATTTGCGGGGACCGGGGTCCTACAACGGCCGAGTAGGCGCCGCCTAGGCGCTCGGCAGGCCTGACGGAGGCGAGTACCACCTACGGCCAGTCTCGGCGTCGGAACCGACTAGTCGGCCTAGGTGGCCGAGTTATTTTTTTCTATTTTTTTTCTGAATTTTTTTTAAACCAACAAATATTATTAAGAATATTACTTCTGTAGATGAATCAATCAAATATATATTTACTTTGGTAATTCGGATATAAAATGAAAAATAAAAAATGAGTATACCGCCTAGAAATCGCCTACTCCCCGCCTAGGCGCTAGGCCCCTGCTGGGCGCCCAACTAGCACCTAGCGACTTTGCAAGGTTGATTCTAAGTAGTATAAATAAGGATTTTCGAGATCCTAAAGAGGAGAAGAATCTAAACTTTGAAATTTGAGTTCAAGAGAGGAAAAACTAAGAGTTTTCTCCGCTCATCACTTTCTCTCTCGCACTCTCTCTCTCTCTCTCTCTCTCTCGGGGCAGCAAGCAATGTGTTATTGGCATACCCCACTTGCAAGCTGAGACGTTCATGATGTGCCAGCGTGACGATCTTGTGCAAAGAAGGAGTCCCGTTCGTGTGCTTTTGGCTTAGGAGAGGGGCACTATGCCTGGGGGATTCGAAGGATTCGAAGCTAGCCATCGTCAAGAGGTTTCGACGAGGTTCATGATTGATCCCTTATTTCTTTATGTCATTATTTCTCGTGTTTGCCGAGCGATATTGGATAGGTGGGGAACCCCGTAAAATTTTAAAATTCTGCCATTCAAGGAATGTGGTTCTGGGGACCCTCGGAGATTCCCAACACGCTTTCCGTAAGACGTTATTGCCCCGTAGTTCAGTGCCTCGAGTTGTCACAATACGTCCCGAAGATACAACGACTTCATGAATTTCGAAACGTTGCACGCCGTAACAAAATTATCAGGCGAATCTACTAAAGACTCGAGCCTTTCTTGCTTTATTACTAATAAGGGATATGCTGTCAACTTGTTCTGCCAGGGGACCTATTTATATAAATGATGGTAGTGAATTTAATGAATTTACATTCTTGCTTGGGCAAAATGCATATAACTCCTCGTGGTTTCGTCGAAATACACATAAACCCCCGTGGTTTTTTATTGCATGGTACTCCCTCGTGGTTTAACTAATGTTGCACCGTAGCCCCCGGGCAACAGTTTTTGCCCGAAATTGGATTACGCGCGCTCTTACTGCATGTGGGTTTAGCTTGGACCATATTATTTATTGTTAAATGACCAGAATAAACCCAACTATTCACCTTCTTTTTAAATGATAACCCTCGTCCCTCTGTAGAATAAAAACTGTTGCCCGAGAGGTTATCATTTGTGAAGAAGGTCATAGTTGGGTTATTCTGGTCATTTAACAGTAAAAAATATGGTCATTTGAGCGCGTGTAAGAGCGTGTGTAATCAAATTTCGGGCAAAAACTGCTGCACGGGGGTTATCATTTGAAACGAATGTGAATAGTTGGGGTTATTCTGGTCATTTAACAGTAAATAATATGGTCCAAGCTTAACCCACCTGCAGTGCGTGTAATCCAATTTCGAGCAAAAATTGTTGCCCGTGGGGTACGGTGCAATATTAGTTAAACCACGAGGGAGTACCGTGCAAGAAAAAAACCACAGAGGTTTATATGCATTTCGACGAAACCACGAGGGGACTATATGCATTTTAGCCTTCTGTTTTACATAAATGCTGGGATTGGAAGGTATTAGTTTAGGTTGAGTTTAAATAACGGAGGGTATGAGCTTTTCGAGGTGTTTGGTTGATGGAATTAAGTAATGATGTATAAGATGTTTGGTAGATGGATTTAGACGGTATTAGGTTTAATCATATTTAATTACAATTTTATCTGCTGAAGTCGAACAAAGTTAATCATAGAAATAACACCCCTTGTAACAAAATAACATCGACCTACATATATCATTGATGCATCTGTGTAAGCTCATAAAATAATGTTTTTATCAAAACACACACATCGTTGAGAAAAAAAAATCAAATCACACACATGAGATATTATTCCAAATCATGTATCTCTGAAGCATCTCGCTCGCCTAGTAGTACTCCTCGCGTCGCACTCGCACCACCGCCATCCCGCACCTCGCTGCAGTAGCACCGCCCACACCATCCATCGCCGGAATCGGTCACAGCCCCCCAAAAGTCGAGCAACTCGTATTAAGCCGAGCAAAACCAAATCTCGCCGGAATTCGTCACCACTGCACGGCCTTGAACCACTGCACGGCCTCGCATGGCCTCGCACGCAGCCCTGAGAGCCCCCACACCGCCCACCGCCGACCCCGACACCACTGCACGCCATTGCATCATCTTGCACGCAGCCGAGAGAGAGAGAGAGCCGGGGACCTCCGGCTCAGAGATCGGATTCGAACCGTTGAGACCTTCTTGTCCTTCTCCTTGATCTTCAAAACAAAGCTCTCTCGGACTCGTCGTCGATGGTATGGCTATTGAAGAGGAATATGACTTCCCTTGAAGTGGGAGGCGGCAAGATGTAATGGGTAAATTGGGAAATTAATATTGAACAAAGGGATGGAATTATCACAACAAGAAAGTATTATATAATGCAACGTGGGGAAGCTAAATTAGATAATACCCCATTGTGGGTATTAAAGAGGTATTATTTAATTTTCCCCTTTAAATAATAACCTCAACCAAACACCACTTATATAATCTCAACCCTCCTAGTCCTAATCCCCCTAAACCCCCCCCAACCAAACACTAAGCCCTTGTTTGGTTGATGGGTTTAGGTATTTTAAACTTTGGTTTAAGATATACTCAAGTGTTTGGTTCGTAGTTACATTTAAACCATAGGTTTATATAATTCAGCTCTAAACCCATACTTACGGGTTTAAATAAACACACCCCCTCTGATGTGTTATCTAAATCCACGAACCAAACACAATTTATTTTATACCCATTAATTAGTTTTATATAAACCTAAACTAATTTAAACTCTCCTAAATATAAACATACTAATCAAACGAGCACTAAGTGTTAGTGGATAATCAAAATTTTAGTTTAACGGCAGGAACATTTGATATTGAAAAATGAAACTGATTGTATGGTCATCTTAATTGTCCGTTTGAGTCGTTTTATTCGCCAATGAAATTCTACCGAAACATCCATAGAAGGGAGTGAAAGGTATATATGGCTTGTTATTTCTTCGACTCATTTTATTAATTATTACTGTTTGCGACTGATTAGATGCAATATTATCAACACCAAATCAGGCAAGCAACCACGAAGGTGGATTATATATTATCTTGCGTATGCTTAAAAACCAGATAAGTACCTTAAGATCTAAATTCTGATACATTATGAAAAACTTCTGGTCTGAGGTAATGATGGAAGTATCCACGTTTATGATACTTGAAAAAACCAGTCCTAACTGCTTCGCAGAAAACTTCATTTCTTTCCATTCATAAGCTGGTAACGATTGAATTCTCGAATAATTCAGTGTAAACGTTTTAGGAAAAGTAACAAACTAGGAGGAAGGCGGAGTCGCACTTAAGAGCAACTACCATGTTCTCAAACACGAACTACAAAAAAATTCTCTTATCGAAGCTTTTACTAAGTTTGGATTGGTCATTTTCCTCTGTGAATTCAGAAATGACAGTGACTATTGTGGTATACACTAAAATAGTAACATAACATTTTAATTTTAAAATGAGAGACACATGTCAGGTTATTACGACACCTACATTTCTATTCTTATAAGATATATATCAACTTTTCACTATATTTGCCCTTTAATTTATCTACGTCAAAAATAGAAATGACTTGCATGATCAACTGATCAAATTTCCAAGAGAAAATGACTTCTCATGAAATAGCATATTTCACACGTCGCATCTAACATACTTAACCCTAAGACAAGATGACTTCAAAGTTACATACGCATGAAAGTCGAAATAGTGTGCAATCTTAACATACTTTAATTACTACCAACAATTTATGGGATGACCTCATCACTCACGATATTTAGTTAAATCGAAGGTCAGCGTCCTCGAGCACCTGGAGATGATTACACATGAAGAGTTTCAGAATTTGCATCACATTAAGCAAAGAATGTTTGTACTGTAAAACACAATGCAAGAGATTCATCATTACCCTCTTTCAGAATCCCTGTAAACACCAACCAAGGCCTCGGCCTTATCATAAAAGTTATCCTTGAGGGAAATAACAATGCTCTGAAACCCAGTTCCGAATTCACCACAACCGTTGAATCTTGCACCTTCGCAAGATTTCGATCGTATGAAGCTGGCAACTTTGGCTACGTTCAGATTATCTAAAGCAGCATCTACTTCGTCCAATATAAAAAACGGCGAAGGCCGGTAACTGAACCAAAACAAAACAAAAGAGCCCTCAAAATATATAAGGTTTGCATCTGTTTTGTGATGAGTAATTATTTATAAAAAAAAGGAGAAAAACTATCAAATATTAACATACCTATGAATGGCAAATAGCAAAGCAAGAGCAGCAACAGTTTTCTCACCACCAGAAAGCTGTGACATATCTCGATATCTTTTTGTTGGTGGCATGGCACTGTACTTGATGCCATACAAGTACGGATCATCGGGATTCTCCAGGTTCAGATATGCTGTTCCACCCACAGCATGTGTGCTAGTTGCCCCACCCACTGAGTGTGTGTTGCTCTTTGTGAGCTCATTGTAAATTTTGTCAATGTTGCTTGAGATGTGATTAAAGGCTTCCAAAAATAGATCCTTTCTGAATTTAACTTAAAAAAAATCAGCCATCATATGTAATTGTATCATCGGTAGATCATAAGTGTCATGAGATTTATTCGTAATGATGCATGGTTCCAAAACGTCCAGTTAAAGAGTATTTGCATGCAGACATACCTCAGCTGCTTCACTTTGTTGTAAGTGTTGGTTATTATATTCTGCTCGTCTCTAGCTTTGTCCCATTCCTTGGATGCCTCTCTCTCCTTCTCCAGCACAACCTCATATTGGTCCAGTGCCTTGAGATTTGGAGCAGTTCTTCCAATTTCAGCTATCAAAGAAGAAATTTTCTGTGTGAACTCTGCTTCAGTCTTGTCCCTTTCGGTTGATTTTGACTTTTGCAGAAGAGATCTACTGAGGTCACTGAAATCAATTACTTCACCAGGGGACAAATTCCCAGTATCCATAGGGTCAGCAACTTTGGGAATTTCAATGCATTCAACCTCACACTGCTCGAGTATCTCCTCCTTCCGTGAATTTAGTTGTTCGATAAGAGCATCCTGTAAGTTTAATACCCAATGCAATAGTCTATCGAGTTAAATGCCAAATTCTGGTCAGACTCTTAATAGTAACCGAACCTTGGACTTGATTTGACGATTGTGCTTGGTGATGTTTGAGGTAGCAACAGATATCTTCTTCTTCCATGTTTGGATTTCCCTTTCACACTCCTCAACCTTCAACTTCAATTCTGATTAGAGGAAAAACGAATTTCATCAAGTCAAGCCATCAATCTTTTGGGTAACTTAAGTAAATCATTTTTGGACCCTAACACATGTGCCTTAAATATTGTGGGATCTTTACTGGGAGAACAATGACCAGTAAACAAAACATAAGAGTTCCTGATATTGATTAGTATGCTTCACAGACATTCAAGAATAGTGTAAACACCTGTTCAAACATAAACCAGTTAAAGACTGCCTACTGTCTCATACAATTTCACATGCCTTCAACATTGAGGACATAATCCATGATTTGGCTACACTATGTTTAACCCTTCAACTTGGAATTCACCAAACGAAAATAGAATAAAAGAACAAAAATGAAGTGAATCCTGATGCATACCTTGTACTTGTTCCTTGAAGTTGTCGATATCATCATTTGCTGTCTCCATAGCCGACTTCAACTCAGCCTGCTTTCCTTCCAACTCCTCCAAAGCACTTTCCAAATTACTCATAATTGACTCCAGCTTGGAAATACGTGATCCGAAGTCTCTTTTCTTTTCATATTCCAACCTAACCATATAAAACGGGCGAAACGGTAAGGTATGATGAAACGCATAACAACTGTCATGAAGATGGAACAAATACAAATAAGTCCAAGAACACATACTGGGACTTGAGCTTCGACTGAAGGTTGTGTAGGTTGAACCTTTCGGCAGTTTCTTGCTCCATAGCCTTGAGATGGTTCTCCTCATACTCACGAATGTTTTTCACGCCTACAGACTCACTGAATTTCTTGTAGATTCGATCCACAATATCATTGATCCTGTTCTCCAGAGAGGTGATCTTCAACTTCCTGGCCGTAATAACACTTTCAAGCTGAAAAAAAAAAAAGGAACGTTAACCACACATGAAATGCAGTAACAAACCATCAGGGTCCAAAGCTCACCTTTTCAAATTCAGGCTTAACACGGTCAATTTCTCTTTTAATATTGTCTTTCTCCACCTTCAATGCGTTGAGTTTATCCTCAATACTTTTCTGGGAAAGAATAAATTTAGAAGTAAGCAGGAAAGCAGAAAGATGGCAATCTCTTCAAGGTTGGCGCAAACAGTGGTTAAACAGTATGATAGAAACTTCACACACAGATTATAAACGTATAGCAAGTCAAATGAATATTAGATTACACACTAGTATTTTAGCTGAGAAAACCAATGCAAATCTGCAAAACTTAACTCCTCATTTGAAGGGGTTTACAAAAGCAACTGAGATAGCCATCTTACGGGAAGATGAAGGGTCACGCAAGAACATCTTTGTAAAGGCAAAGTGTTTTTGTAGTTCAAATTTTAACAATTGGTTTATCAAAAGGGAACAGGTATGGTAGGAAGTAATTCCTCATAAATAGATTATAATCTAATATCTAACGGATGGTAACATGGACACCATGTTTTTCATTGTGTTCCTACCCCAACTATCCATATAGTAATACCAGTGTTATCAATGGAGAATGGCGGGACATGGTGATTTAAAGGTAGACATGGCGGATTAGGATAGCGGGGCATGGCAAAAAGCCAAAAAACCGTTATGCCATACCGCCATGGCGGATGTTTAAAAACACTGAGTTACCAATCTTTATGCTAAAGGTGATCCACCATTCATTTTCCCTTGGTGAAATTTCCGTGGCGTTTACAATCAAAGGTTGATAAACACCAAACCATAGAATACTGAATATGTTTTCAATTTGCCTACGGCATTCTCAAGCTACTGAAAATAAGTATGTTAACCGATAAATATAAAGACGCCATTGATTTTGTTAATAAACAAGACTGTGTGATAAAACTCGTAAAAAGGTCTAGTGGAGACCTTCTCAATTTCAGTATACTGAATTTTCTTTTCGAAGCCACTTATTTTGCCAGATGCCTCGGACGCCTTAAGTTTCATTTCTCTTATTGATCCAAGCCCTTCCAATTTGGACTCCAGATCTTCCTTATTCTTCTTAAGCCCTGCAAATGGTAACTTTTCACCGTGGATCAGCTTCTAATCGTTTTCCAACCCAAAACTTTATAGTTATATGTTAGCACGGCAATGTTACCGTAAGGCGTAATTTCGAAACAACAAATATGTAAAGATAATATCTTCTGTTCCATTTTTAGTAGAAGATATTTAAGTTTTTTAGCCAATTATTAAGATTAACTAGTATTTAAACAATCAAATTAAAGATAAATGAAACAACATGCATCTTGAATAAAACCTTCAATTTTCTTGTCATCCCACTTGTGAGAACGTGCCTCCATTCCTCCAGTTGTGCCACCGGTCATTGTACCAGATTTGGTCAGCAATATACCATCAGTAGTCACAACTATCACAAGAATATAAATACGATAAATTATATGTCATATCAGTCTGTTCAGCCTCTTGAGATATACTGCCTAAACTACCTTTAAATCTATCCCCACTCCAGCCGAGACGCTTAGCTTCATCAAGAACATCACACACTAAGGTATTTCCAACAGCAAACAAAATAGCTTTTTCGAGTGCCGGGTCGAATCTGGGGATGTTAAGAAAATAACCTAAAAGAAATCTTGCGCAGCCAGACCTCTCAGAATAAACAGAACTACGATTGAAAATCTAATACTGAGGTATCAGTAGCGTTGTAGGAACTAGGAAGCCAGCCTTACAGATCATTAACACCTAAGGCACACAATTAATAGGAGATATACTTGATTATAGTAGCTTATTATAAATGAAGGATTGAGCTTTTAATAATCAAGTAGCAAAATAAGACCAATCTGAAATAAATAAAAAAAGACAAGACACCGCTCCAGGATACTGTATGACATCAAACACCAGCTTCGCTGTTCCACCCAACGTGCGAAGCCTCTCCATAACTGGCTTCACACGCACCGTTTGAAGAGGTATGAATGTCTGTGGGGGAAGCCTTTGCTCTTTCAAATACTGCAGCAAAGCCAACTCAAGAATTAGAAGCAACTACTCAACATAAAATATAAACTGCTCAGGCTGATTTAATGCATATACAAGATCTCTTTTATGAATTTCAGTTGAGACAATTCATTGTGTTGAAGATAGAATGATCCAAAAGTCGTCTTGATACCAATACGACGCGACGGAAAGTAAGCAAAGATTCTGAATCCACGGTTGGGAGTCATTAAAAAGTGGGCAAAATCTTCATTAAACAAGAGGGTCCTGCGTGAAATTAAGTAATAACAAAAAATAATAACCTTGATGCACTCTTTTCCTGTCTTCTCATCCTCAACCACCACAGCATCCATGAATCTGCCCATTGCAACAGTGACAGCAAGATTGTACTTTTTTTGTGTTGGTCGACAGAGCTCTGTCATGCGACCACGAACACCAGGAAAGAGGCGTTTGAGGGTTATAACTGCTTCAGACAACCTTTTATCCCTCTCATTTTCAAATCTGTCAGCCTTCAATTCTCGTAGCTGATTATCTAAATCACTTAGTTTCGCCTTCAACATATCAGATTCACGACTGAAACAAATATTTGTGTTATCATGAAGAATTAGTTTAAGAAACAACTATAAAGTAGAACCACTATTCTCAGCCTCACCTGGATCGTTCGAGCTTATCGTTCAGTTCGTGTTGCTCCTTGCGGATTCTCTTGATATCGTTCTTGTGCTTTCCAACAGCATCAAGAATTTTCTCGAGTCTAGATTGCATTTGTTTCTCCTGGGACTCTAGCTCCTGCTTACGGTTTTCCAACTGCTGGAGATTTTCTTCTAAGTTCTTCTGGGCTTCAACATCTGCGTTCTGTTGCCGGTCTAAAACCTCCTTCTCAGCCTTCAAACTTGCAGTTTTTGTCCCAGCTTCCTCTTTACTGCAAAACGGTGATAATTAATATACCTCATCAGTCAGAAAGAAAACAAATATCTCAGTAAGCACTAAGGGTTCACATTTGGTGATATGTCTCCAACTGACTGTCAAGCAACTGTAGCTTTCCGCCAGCATCCCGATTTTTTTCACGCAACTCATCAAGTCGCGTAGTTACATCTCTCAATCCATTCTCCAGTTTCTGAATTTCCACCAAATGTCTTTTCTTTTCCCCCTTTTTCTTAGCTAACTCTGATCGGGTACTTTTACCCTTCAAAGTCAAACGATTTATTTCCTCCTTCAATTTTACGAGCTCAGATTGCTGCAATGCCAAAAAAGAAATAGGCATGTCAAAACAAAATTCTAAATAGAGGCATCACAGTTCATATGTATCCAATGAGAATTAAGATTTCCCAAGACTAAAGACAACTTGTGCAATAATAAAAATTTTCGTTAACCATGGATAACCCCCTTTCTATTATCCGATGCCCCAAACGCCCAAGGACTCAGTAACGTTCTATGATTCTATATTTTCCAATGTACAACTTAACTTGAAATGAACTACTTCCTATCCATTATTTAAAGCACTCTGAATCTGAAAAAATCAATCATCAAATGAAAAGGTAAGTACATTATCCAGACGATTCTGTTTCTCTGCAATCTTTGCCTGCAAGCGGCCAATCTCTTTCATATATCTTGCGTGCTCTTTACCTTTTTTATTCGACTCGGCCTGATAAATGTCCAGTTCTTGCAAAATTTCTTTCAGGCTATCTCTCTCAGCATTGAGGTCTTCCTTAGCTTTTTCAATATCCTTTTCTATGTTATATAGTTGCCAAAGAAAATGTTCCTGCTTCAAGGATTTCTGCAGGAAAAAAAGTTCTCCATTAATGAATGAGTAAATTGCAGAAATTTCCTGACAGTGGGAGTTCGGATTTAAATATCCCTTGAAAGTAAAACAAAATTGTAGGCGCCACAAACCAGTTGTTCCTGTAATTTGAGATGCTTTTCCGCTTCTTCTTTCTGAAGCTTTTTCTGCTTTCTCTCTGCAGAAATGGTTTTCTTTTTCTGATGAGCAAGCACTGCTTTTTCATCTGCCAGGGATTTCTGCTCTTCGAACTCTTCATATTGTCTTTTGTAATCTTCAGACCCCGAGATTTGTTCAATAAGTGCTGTCAATTCTTTGGGATTTTTAGAAGCGATACTCTCCACATCTCCCTGAACAACATAATGATTTCTAAGTAAATAAAAGAAGTGCAACACTTACATCAAATGAGAGTATGTCTACAGTGATCTGTGTGCTTTGACAATTGATGGTAAAGTCAATGGAACTACAGTGAACATTCCTTCAAATATTGCGCCCGACCAACGTATGTCACATAGCTATGTGAGATGCAAGGCACAATCAGGGAAAAAAAGGCCCTTTTCTCGCAGGAGAAGCATGTCATGTTGACGTGGACATATTATCATTAGTTAATTTCTATTTCTACTTCCGTAAGTAGATTAGTACCAAGAATTAATGAAGAGTAGTCTCTAATCTAAATTATCCGTCGAAATGAACCAACTGAAGCAATCCTAAAAAAGAAACCAACCATGATAAACCCGAAAAAAAAAAGCCGCAATATACAGCAACATTTCCACACAATAAAAAAGTGCGAAAAGGAAAGCAAAACAACCTGAAAAACGAGAAAATTCCTAGCTTTCACTAGAATTCCCAGCGACTTCAACCTCAGATTGTACTCCTCCGAAGTCACAACCCTATCATCAATCCGATACTCACCCCCACCACTCGCAGTGATCCCACGCGTGAAGGCCATCTCCTTGCTGTCCGGCATTTCGTACACCAGCATGACGTAAGCCCGACGACCTCTTTGCTCCTTCTCGCGATCATCAAAAGCGTAGATTAAGTCCCTCAAGTGAGCACCTCGCAGCTGACCAGTGCGGACACCAAGGACGAAGCTTATGGCATCCATTAGATTAGATTTCCCCGAGCCGTTGGGCCCGATTATGGCCGTGAAGTCGTAGAAAGGACCTATGACCTGATGGCCTTTGTAGGACTTGAAATTTTCAAGCTCCAGCCTGAGGATTTTTCCGGTAGTTGGAAGGGAGGGCATTTTTTTTGGGGGAGGGACTGCAACTAAATCAAATCAGGGTTTCGTGCTGTTTTAAATTTTGGGGATTTTGTCGGAGGGGAAAAGAAAAAAAGATAGTTTCTGTGACGACCGAGCGAATTATTCGAATATAATAAATTCAAACTCGAAAGATCTGCTCGCAGGCGGGCCGTTCTATCAGAGCCCGCCTTAACCAATCCTTGTTGGGCCGAAGAAGTTTGTAGATTGCTAGCCCAAGAATGAGCTGATTCAAAAACTTTTTTTTTTCAGAATTGGTTCCAAGATTTCCTAATTTATACTCTTATTTATTCTAAGGGTGAGTGGTGAATCAAATGGTCTATCAATTAAGCATGAAAAAATTAATTAATAAAGTGCAAAAAATCATTTACTCTTATTTTACCATTAGAAATGTACATTTGAATATATGAAGGAATATATTGTGACTAGTTTTCTATAGATGGATTTCGATGATTTTGATTGTTAACCCCGGATTTTTCCGGTCTTGACGAAATACTCAGAAGCAGTTAAAACAACATAAACGGAATTAGGCAGAAAGCTTTGCGAGGGAAGAAGGAGCTCACGTAGAAATGCACCCCTATGGCGGAGAAATGGCACCCCTCGAGAAAACATGTTAGAGGGACGAAAGGTATGCCACCCCCTCGGGAAACATACCTGAGAGATAGGAGGTATGCCACCCCCTCGGGAAAATACGCCCGAAGGGTGATAAGAAGAGTCCATTGTGGAAAGAGGGAAGACGACGGACCAGGAAAAGGGAAGAGGACGAACCAAACAAAGGGAAGAGGAAGAACTAGGAAGTAGGAAGACGGACCAGGAAGAGGAAAGAGGACGAACCGAGAAGAGGGAAGAGAACCAAGAGGAAAGAGACGGACTAGGAAAAGGGAAGAGGACGGACCAGGAAAAAGCAAGAGGACGAACCAGAAGGACGGAATAGGACGGACCAGGAAGAGGAAAGAAGACGAACCAGGAAGAGGGAAGAGAAACAAGAGGAAAGAGGATGGACCAGAAAGAGAAAAGAGGGCGAATCAGGAAGAGGAAAGAGGACGACCAGAAAGAGGAAAGTGGACGAACCGAAAAGAAGGAAAAGGACCAGTCAAAAGGCTACCTGGCAAGAGTGCCCGAGGAGCCCCATTAAGCCAGCTGGCAAGAGGGATCGAGCCGCTACCCGACGAGCTGTTTGGAAAGAATGCCCGAGGAGTTGTCTGACAAGAATGCCCGAGGACCCCGGAAGCAGGATGCCCGAGGAGCCCCCTGGCCATAGCACCCGAAAAGCATCAGGAAGAGGGAGAGAGTGCTCGAGGAGCCCCAGTAAGCTGTGATACCCGTGAAATTTAAAACGGGATTATTGTAAGTATTTTAAAGTAGCGTAGTTACCATAAAAGAAATATAAGAATTTATTCTCTTCAACAAATGATATTGTTCCAAACAAAACCAATTAAATATTGATGGTAAGGGATAACTTTGAATGCTTTTGTGGCTATATATTATGTGCCAATATAATGATAGTAATAAAATTTATTAAGTGATAAGGGATGAAGTTTTCGGACTATATTGCATACCTTAACAATCTTATTATTAATTGTGGTTAATGGTTTTGGTAGGGATAAAGATCATTATCGCAAACTAATTAGTATTTGTAGAAATGGACGATTTTCTATCAAAGAGGATAGTGATGGGAGGCATTTCTTATATCAAAAAGGACAAGAGTTAGTAAAACATCTAACTTTATTAGACTATCATTACACGTTAGGTATGTATAGTAAGAACTGAACTTTCGAAATTTTGTCAATGAAGAAAGTTACTAATTACTAAATTAATAACATAATACAAGCTAAATAAGAAAGGACAAAATGGCCAACAACTTCACTTATTGTTACACGTTAGGATTGGAAATAAGAACAAAAGTGTTAGAGTGTTTAGTACAATCATTAAACAAAAATAAAGAGAAACGATTAGAACAAACTTATTTGGCAAGAGACAAATGATTAAGTACTAACTAAATACCCAGATACGATTGAGAGCTCATTCAATAGTAAAGTTTCGAAAATCTAAGCCTAGAGAGAAGGAGGGGAGTTCTAACAGTGATTCAAAACAGACTTTGGAATGGTATGAATCTATCTTACGATCTTTACGTTTTTATGTATGTGGTTTAGTATATTTTAGAATTTAGTGAGCATGGATGTTTTATGTGTTCATTTTCATATAACTTGGAGTCGGGTTGAACATGTATGAAGTCGTTTTGATTTTGTTATAGAAATTGTTATTACGATCGAGTGCGTTAGGACTTTCGGATAAATGATGTTTTTGTATAATATTAATGTGATTTTCAGATATTAGGGTTTTGATGTTTTTTAGAAGTTTAAATTGTACTTTGTGTTTAATTGAAAGTTTTAATAATCCTTCAATGAAAGATGTTTCACTAGTTATGAGTTTTGAAAGATGATAATAATTAGAGTTTTCTACATGTCAAGAAATCGTTGACCTCAAGTTTTGTGGAGTTAGGGTTTGTAGATGCCTGAATTGTTTAATGATCTTTAATTTCATGAGTTTGGTTCTTCATAAAAGTATTAGATAAGCTCACAAAAGATATCGACTTCTACCTAATAGGTTTCGGCATGTATAGTGTATATTAAATGAAGTTTTCGTGATTATATTGGGGTTAGTTTGAGTGATTATTATATTAGTGAGTTAGGTGAGGTTTTCGTGTTTATTGTTGTGGTTAACAATGTGTTACTGCTTTAGTTTTGAAGGATTGACTTACCTTGTTAAGTATATATGATTACTTTAAAAATATAGTATATGTTATTAGTTTGTGAAGTTCTCGACAAAATAGGATTTCCTATCTCATCATAATTCTTTTTGGTATTAGGTGGTTAATGAAAGTCTTCGTGGACTTAGGTTTAGTACCATAAAGTTTTTGTGGACTTAGTAGGTAAGAGAACTAATTTTTCATGAAGATAGTTTGGAATTTATATGTTATTAATATTTTTGATACTTGCTTTATGTAGGGTATATGATTGACTTATAGACTTTAGTAATTTAAGAATATTGTATACTTCGATGACTTACTAGATATACTTATATGATTATATTTGTACGTGAAAAAGGTTCAGAGGTCCAGAACATTAAAGATTTAACAGTTGCAACATTAAGGACGACAGGTAGGTGAAACTCACCTACGGCACGTAAACATTATGTGATACTTATGTGCTTATATGATTATGCGGTTTAGTGATTTAAGTGATATGTATTAAATATTCTGCATGTTATTATGTATATATGTGACTTGCATTGCACTTGCATACCACGTCAGTGCGAGGGAGTCGATTATCCTGCGGAACGGTAACGTTTGGGATGTCGATGGGAGGTGTAGGTTATTACGTTGGGTAGAGGGGAACTCGGGTGCATGATAACTTTAACGTGACCTGAGTTGGCCGCCCGAGCGTATGAGGTGTCGAGTGACGGGATGTGTTGCGACATTATAGGACATTTCGAGTATAGGGCAACTCTAACGAGACCTGAGTAGCTTACCCGCTCTAACGAGACCTGAGCGGGATATGCGACTCTAACGAGACCTGAGTAGCCACCCATTCTAACGAGACCTGAATAGGATATTCCATTCTAACATGACCTGAGTGGGAACGTATTCTAAAGAGACCTGAGTGGGATATTTGAAACGTACTTGTGTCGAGTAGTGTGGGGTGTTGAGACGTGTTAGTGTTGAGATGAGTCGAGTCGAGTTGATCGTGCACTTGCGAGGTGGTTTGGGAATGGGGTTGAGCGCACATTGCATACATGCATGTTTCATCTACTGGGCAAGGAGCTCAGTTTACGTGTTGTAGGTACATATGAGTCCGGCGCTGATACGCGTCGCGGCTGAGGCGGGCTGTTGGCGGTGACTCCAGCGACTTTTGAAGGCAGGGCAGTACATGGATGCGACCTATGGAGCGACGTTAAGATTTTTAATTATTTGATATTTTAGACTTACGTCTTGTGTAAATATACGACTATTAGACGAGGTATATTTTAATACGTTTTATTTTAGAGAAAGTTTTAATTAGACGGGTCTTCCGCGACTTACGTTGCGAAAATCCGCCAATATTAGTAATTAGAAAATAAGGGTCGTTACATAAGCTGTCTGGTCAGAGCACCGAGAAGCATCAGGAAGAGGAAAGAGCACCCGAGGAGCTGCTGGCAAACCCGAGGAGCTGTCCGGAAAGTGTTGGGTTACCCGGTGTCTCCCGGAGACGCCACGTCCCCGGGTACGGTGCGGAATAAAAATTTTTCGGGTTCCCGATTGCCCTCCTAGCTCGGATCAAAATAGTAATACGTAGGCACATAATAGGGCGGGTCAAACCCGTAGAGAATTACCAGTTGAAGTGAGTGGCAGCTTCTCGTCCTTTCTTCAAGACTTCGTCGCTGGTGGTGGATGGCACTAGATCGTCACGCCGACCTTGCAGTGTACCACGGAATCATTTCTCTAAAGATGGCTAGAGAGACCGAGCCGTCGCGTGGGAGAAACGCGCGTCCGTTCGGTGTGGTGTTTTTGCCTTGTGCTGAGTTCAAAAATTACTTCTTATTATATGGAGCACGAAATTTTGCCTATTTAAAGGCTTAGATTTCGATTGCTAAGTCTTTAAAGTGTGAGATTTTTGCCAAATCTTACTCTCGTTTAAATTCCAAATCCAAACTTAAGGAAACTTGCTATTATTAGAAAACCAACTTGAATATCAAGTCATAATTATATTTAATTATGTTATAAAATTCAAAACTTAATCCTAGAATAATTTCGAAATTTCAATAAATAATATTCCAAATTTGTATTCCATATTTTTATCAAAAATGCAAATTCCGAAAATACCCTCAAAGGCATATTTCGAAATTAGCTTAAAGTGAAATCCAATTTTATCCTCAAGCCCATTAAGCACTTGGCTAAGCCCAAGTCTTAAAGTTAGTTTCATAAGAAGTCTAACTTCGATCCAATAAATGGCCCGAGGCCCACTAAGGCGTGGCGCAACGGCCCAAGGCCCGTTAAGGCCCAAAATACTCTCTCTCCTTATCAGTACACTTTGATGATCCTTTTTAAGCCCGACTCTCTACGTTCGACTCAATCGGCAAGGGAGGATCCAAGAGTCCGGTAGTTACCTAGTCAATCCCAAAGTACCGGACCGTAACACGATTCGAGTGCAAATTTCGACCCAGTTTTTATTCCTAAACCTCACTATAGATAATAGTGCTACGTATAAACCCTTCAGCTGTGTCCCAATCGAGTGAGAGCTGGTCTATGTCAAACTCACTAAACTCGATTCTATAATAAAACAGAGACGAGGCAAATTACCAAACTACCATCCATGTCTAACATGAGTTAGTTGAATACCTTGGCCAAGGATTTCGTAATTTTCCGTCACCATCCTCATAGGACACTTATCTCGATTACTTGCGAGACTGTGAATTCGTACTCGGGGATCTAAGCCCGGCAATCACAAATCTTTATCAAGACCACATCTGGCCCGCTGACCCATGCAACAGCAAATCGGGTCGAGGAGAATCAGTGACAGTCGAGACTTCGAAGTCAACTCCGTCAAAGCCCTTTTCGATATAAGGTTCACGTAGACTACTATAGTGTTATCGCCGGTCATTGACACTCCTTGAGTAATAAGCCATATTCGACCGTACGATCCATGAGTCAGTGTCCATGAAATGATTCAATCCCTTGATTCGATTCGTATCACAAGTCATGACCTCCGCTTCCAAGCGGGATATCTGCACATGATATGTCGTCGACAAATAAGCCAGGATCGGTTATCCAGCACCCAACTGGAACCTCAGGCTTACGGACTTTGTTCGAGGTTAAGAGTCCACTGGTGTCTTTCTCTCTCGTGCCCATCGAGAACAACGACTCAACTCAACACATTTGAATTTGTTCATTTATTGCTTCACCGAATGCTAAGCAAAGAACTCTTATATCCAATAAATGAACAATGCATTTCATTATACACACTAAAATGTCTTATTACACAAAATGTCGAATGATAAATAATATAATGCCCTACGCACTCTCATCCTTGTATAGCATTCGAGGGCATATTCCTAACAGAAAGAGCACCCGAGGAGCTATTTGGAAAGAGCACCCGATGAGACTACTTAGGAAGGGAAACTGACGCAATCACACGAAATTTTCCGGAAAAAGGATGAACGTGGGAGAGCCACGAGCTTGAGTAGAACGCTAACGTGGGAAGACCATGGTCGTGGGAAGACCACAAAACGTGGGATTGTCTGAAGGCCGAGAAATGCGGAACGTGGGCGAAAACCGGCAAAAACCGTCTAAGTCAGGTATGCTATAAATACCACAAGACACTCCTAAGGTACGCAACTGATCCATTCGACACCGTTACTCTACCATTTTCTCTAAATACTTAACCATTTTTCTGCTTTTTCGTTATCACTTTACATCACTTTCTTCACTATTTTACACCTGGAAAGGGAAACTACCGTCTTGACTAAGGCAAGATAGAAAATGCCCCCACCCCTAACCCTGTTTCAACAGCTTCCCAAAATGAAAGAGGCAAGAAGAAAGAGAAAGAAGGCGGGTCGTGCCCCACGGCGGTAGATCGTTCATTTTTCGACCGCATCAAATTGGCGCCATCTATGTGAACGTATTGTTCCTAAAAATACCGATCAAGCATCGCCGAAGGGTGGCGTGCTGAACATGGATGACTTGGCCAGAATAATGACTACGACGGTGGATGCGACGTTTGCAAGATGCCCAGAGTTTCAAGAGATAAGGAAGATAAGAGCTGACGTGGAGGTCCTAATGGCTGAGAGGTCAGGGAGGAAAGAACCAGGGAGTCCCAAGAAGAAAACGCCTCAGGCGAACAAAGGGAAGAACATGCAGAATCAAGGTCCGAGGAAGAGGGAAAGACATTGCAGAAGGAACCGAATTCCCCAAGGGCAAAGAAGTGAGGCCTGGCAAAAAGGCAACAGGCCGAACTAACATTGATGAGGGAAGAAATCCAGAAGTTAAAAAAAAGCCTAACCAACCCTCAGAAATCATCCCCTCTTCCCCGAGGATCACCCTTCTCGACCGAGGTTATGACGGTCCCACTACCGCCTCATTTTCGTCGCTTTGAAATGGATAAATACGATGGCACGGACATCCCGAGGATCACTTAGCAAGTTTCGACGAAGAAGCGACGTTGTACCAACTGGACGATGCCATGGTGAAAGGAGCTCAACAGTGGTTCTCCTTGCTACGTCCTGGGGAATAAAAAGTTTTCAAGACCTCATTACGGCTTTCCTCAAGCATTTTTCCACTTGCCACAGACGTCCCTCTTCCGCTGTGAAATTACTGAGGCTGAGGCAAGGTGATTGAGAGAACCTAAGGGAATACCTCAAGCACTTCAACCAAATCATCATGGAAATCCCTAATGTCACTCTGGAGTTGCTTATAGGAGCCTTTCATCATGGGCTGAAAGAGGGCGATCTATTTAGATCCTTAGTGAAGAAATACCCGAGCACCATTGAGAAATTGGTGGCACGAGTGGAAGAGGCACAATGTTATTGGAAAGAAGAGAAAAGAGTGCCCCGGGGATCACCCCATCGCGACCGTGAGCACAAAAGAGCCCCTCGTTGTGAAAACTCTACAGAGCATAAAAGAGACCCTCAGGATGAAAACTCTCCAGAGCATAAAAGAACCCCTCGGGATGAAAACTTTCCAGCAACTACCCAAGTGACTGGAGCAGCTAATACCCTCTGGAGAGTCGATAACGCCTGAGCTTTGGAGATATTTGATGAATACAACTACATAATAAGGCCATTCGGAGTGAGTAAAGAACCGAGGAACCCTGTATCCGATACCTGTTGTGATTTTCATCATGAGTATGGACACATTACGGAGGGATGCTACCATTTGAACGACAAGTTGGAACGACTGATTGTGGCTAATCCCGAGGCCCGAGCAAAGCTTGTAGAAAAAGAAAAACGAGACGAAGGGAACAGGAAAGAGCGGAGAAGAGACTGAGGTGCAAAAGCCTGACAAGGTGTGATCCCCTTAGAGACGCACCGCTTAGTGCTAGGGAGATATTGACCCCTAGGGGAGTAATTTTGATTCATTTCTTAGTCCTTCAATTTCTGAATTTCCTCTGCATGTATATATTACATCTCAATGAAATGTATTTTATTTCTCCCTGCGAGGTTGCTCAAGAAATAAAAATTATAATCGGATGAGGCATGCTCGCGGACGGAGCGGGAAAAAAGAAAAAGCCCTCGGATGAGGCATGCTCGCGAACAGAATAGGAAAGGAAACAAAGCCCTCGAATGAGGCACTAAAACCCTCGGATGAGGCATGCTTGCGGATAGAGCAGGAATGAAGAAAAGGCCCTGGGATGAGGCAGTAAAGCCCTCGGATGTGGCATACTCACGGACAAAGCAGAAATGAAGGAAAAGCCCTCGGATGAGGCATGCTCGCGAATAGAGCATGAATGAAGAAAAGGCCCTCAGACGAGGCATGCTCGCGGACAGAGCAGGAATGAAGAAAAAGCCCTCAGATGAGGCAAGCCCTCGGATGAGGCATGCTCGCGGACCGAGCAGGAATAAAGACAAAGCCCTCGGGTATGAGGCACTAAAGCCCTCAGATGAGGTATAAACCCCTCAGGCGAGGTACCAAAGCCCTCGGATGAGGCAGCAAAGCCTTCGGATGAGGCACAAAAGCCCTTGGGTAAGCCCTCGAATGAGGCACAAAGTCCTCACCCAAGGCTCGAGAGCATGCGCCCATGACATGAATTCTGCTACATTTACCTCCCCGACCCGAGCGACGCTTCGACACCTACGCCCGACCACTTTTGAGCATTTCGTCACTACTTTTACGTCCAAATTCACTACTCTTTTGTACTATTTAAGAGGGGGACTATTGTTACCCCCAGATTTTTTCGGGTCTTGACGAAATACTCAGAAGCAGTTAAAACAACATAAATGGAATTAGGCGGGAAGCTTTGTGAGGGAAGAAGGAGCTCACGAAGAAATGCAACCCTATGGCGGAGATATGTCACCCCTCGGGAAAACATGTTAGAGGGACGGAAGGTATGCCACCCCCTTGGGAAACATACCCGAGGGACAGGAGGTATGCCACCACCTCGGGAAAATACGCCCAAAGGTTGATAAGAAGAGTCCTTTGAGATATGGAAAGAGGTAAGAGGACGGACCAAGAAAAGGGAAGAGGACGAACCAGGAAGAAGCAAGAGGACGAATCAGAAAGAGGGAAGGGAATGAACCAAGAAGTAGGAAGAGGGCGGACCAGGACGAGGAAAGAGGACGAACCAGGAAAAGGGAAGAGAACCAAGAGAAAATAGGACGGACAAGGAAAAGGGAAGAGGACGGACCAGGAAGAAGCAAGAGGACAAACCAGAAGGAGGGAAGAGGACGAACCAGTTAGTAGGAAGAGGACGGATCAAGAAGAGCGAAGAGGACGAACCAGGAAGAGGAAAGAGAAACAAGAGGAATGTGGACTGACTAGAAAGAGAAAAGAGGGCAACCTAGTAAGAGGAAAGAGGACAAACCGGGAAGAAGAAAGAGGACCAGTCAGAAAGCTACCTGACAAGAGTGCTCAAGGAGCCCCAGTCCATTGTCGGGCAAAATTCCCCGAGGAGCCCCATTAAGCCAGCTGGCAAGAGGGACCGAGCCGCCACCCGAGGAGCTGTTTGGAAAGGATGATTGAGGAGCTGTCTAAAAAGGAGCCGCCACCCTAAATTCTCCCCTTTCAGCAGCGACCCAAAACACCACCAACCTACCAAAACCTACAAACAACCATGACCTACCAACCCAAAAACCAGCAAAATAAAAGAACTTAGTACTAGGTGTAGACTAGAACTAGGCATACTAGAGCTAGGAGATCACTAGGATTCGAAGTTCTAAGAGCTGTAATCGCTATCAAATGAGGCAGATGAGGATTCAACGTTATTCAAAGCCTTGGAGATTGATAAACGCATATCGTAATATTTATTCGGGGTATAATAAAGCGTTAGCAATCAATTTATGCATTTATTCGATATATTTACATTTGTTTTATTGTTGAAGGAGCTTAGGACGAGTTTCGGGCGAAAAGGAGCGAAAACGAGGCAAAACGGCGCGAAAAGGCAGAAACTGCCCTCGGTCACGGCCAGACGCATTAAGCGTCACGGCCGCGACGAGGGGCAGAGGGCGAGGCGGATGGCGGTCACGGCCGTGACGTGCAATGCACGTGGCCGTGACCGAGGACAGAGAGTGCGGCTAATGAAGGTCACGGCCGTGACATGCAACGCACGTGGCCGTGACGCAAGGCAGAGGGATGCGCTGATGATGGTCACGGCTGTGACGTGCGATGCACGTGGCCGTGACAGAAGGCAGAATGCGCGAGACGCAGGGGATGTTGGTCACGGCCGTGATGGCCCATGTCCCAGGCCGTGACCGACACGGAAATCAGTATAAAAAGCCCAAATTCGACCCCGAAAAAGACACAACTTACCAGAGATCAAATCCAAATCATCTAGGGACGAATTTAGGGCTAAGAACAAGGAATTACATCCCGAAGTGCAAGAGACGGAACAACGACGTAATCACGCCCAATTGATCAGAGAACGAAGATTTATCAAGCAAGCGCCGATAATTCGCCAGTATTCAAGATCATGAGTCTTCCTTCTCTGTTCTCTAATTTCCTCGTTGTTCTCTCGTCTATTATGCGTAGCTAAATCCCGTTTGTGTTTGGGATTAGATGAACGCTAGGATTAGTCGTACTTAAGACGTATATTATCGTGACTCTGTGTTTTTGACTATTTATCGTTCTATGAATATGTTTCGTCGCTTTAATATGTCTATGTGTTAAAGTGATCGTGTGGAAAAACGTTTAGGGCGACAGCTAAACAACGTTTAGGCCGTTCATAGAAGATAGGATTCGGGTATAGGGCGAAAGCAAATACTCGATCCTCGCCGTTAGTAATTATTGAATCTTAGATTCCCGCGAGCGTTTAGGACGACAACAAATTCGCGAGCGGGTAGGAAATTACTGTGATTTAGTCAAGATCACGTAGGACGATTTTATTGTCTTAGTCGATAACACCTAGCGGGAATCGAATCCCGAGCACATCTTTATTATCGAAGCTTCGTATCAGTTTTAAGCGTGTTATTTGAATCTCTAGTTGATTTAGGAGTGATCTGTTAGGTTAAGTCGTCAAACAATTTGCGTATTTTATTTAGGCTAAATATCGAGTCGATAGGTCATTACTAGTACTTGATTTGTTCCTTGTGTTCGATACTCGTTTACTCACGTTGCTGCACTACAAACGATAGGTTCACTGCCTATCGCACGTTGGTGATAGTAATTAGGTAATCCTTTTAATTATTACTTGTCGCACTTTTCATTCACACACCGCGTGTCGATCAAGTTTTTGGCGCCGTTGCCGGGGAATAAATTGATATTAGGAACACCGTAGTTCGGTACTTTAGCCACTGTGATTTCGACGTTTTCTTTGCTTTACTGTTTGCGTTATTTGTGTTATTTGCATTAGTTGTTTTCCTGCGTCGTTATTAATTTCGTATTTTTATTCGTCGTTTTTGTTTACTTTTTCGCTAATCTTTATTTCTCACTCATTGTAGGTACGATTCAGCGGTGAATGACCCGAAGCCATCCATCGAGCCCCATCGTTGAAGCCGACCCGGATTTCGAACGAAAGTTGCGAAGGAAGCTTAAGTACGATACCGAAGGAGCATCCACTAGCTCTCAGGACCACTTAGTTAGCTATTCAGAGGATAGTTCGCAGGAATCCATCCAAAATTCACGTGTAGAGGCAGCCGTAGATAGTCCCGAAGTAGATATGGCGGACCACCGAGTGCCCGTCCGTAACATTCCCGAGGAGGAACCATCACTTCAGGACCTCCTCAAGAATGCCGCGCTAGGTGGTACGGAGTCGGCGATTGTCATCCCGTCGATCGGGAACAACAACTTCGAGCTGAAGCACTCTTGGCTTCAGATGATCTTTCAGACGGCCCAGTTTGAGGGCAACCCAGATGACGACCCTTACTCCCATCTGAAGGCGTTTCTAACGGTGACCGACACTATCAAGATCAACGGTGTCCCAGGCGATGCAATCAAACTTATGCTGTTTCCGTTCTCGCTCAAGTTCAGAGCGAGAGACTGGTTGGATATGTTGTCGCCCAGATCGATCACTACCTGGGAGGAGATGCGAGCCGCCTTCATCAACCACTACTTCCCACTCACAAAGGTGTTAAGATTGAAGACGGAGATTTCTCTGTTCCACCAGAAGGACTCTGAAAACTTGTATGAGGTGTGGGAGCGTTACAAGGCGCTACTGAAGAGGTGCCCACAGCACGGGATGTCGAAGGCAGCCCAGATCAACCGATTCCACGAGGGTCTCAATGATCAGACGGTCCATATGTTAGACGGAGCCGCAGGAGGAGGGCTCGTGAAGCTCAACGCCACCGACGCATGGAATTTGATTGAGGACTACTCGAGGAACAGTTTCATGAGGGGCAATACCAGGATGAAGACGACATGCGTCTTTGGAGTGAGCGAGGAGACGGCTACTAACTCTAAGATCGAGGCGCTCCAGCAACAACTCGCCTCGACGAACTCTTAGTTGCAGACGGTGATTGGTGCATTGCTTCCCAAGTCCGGGCAGACTCAGCCCGTGAACGCCGTTACCACCACCACACCGACACAGCACACGCCTTACGTACCATTATGCGGGATTTGCGGCGCAGCCCACGAGACCTCAGATTGCCAACTTGGGCAGCCACTGGAACACGTAGATTATATGGGAAATTACCAAGGCGGCCAACGAAGTTTCCAGCCCCGGGCACATCCAAACCTGGCGTACGGGAATCAGAACCATCAGAGCCAAGGACCACCAGGATTTCAGCTCAGACCTTCCGGATTCCAGAACGGGCCACCACGACAGTACCAGAACGCGCCGCGGGAGGATCCGACGACATGAGGGAGATGAAGGACATGATGAAGACACTCCTCACGAATTTCAGTAGCACCACCGCGGCCCACGAGAGCCGTATGACGAAGATGGAGGAGTATATTGAGGCGAACGACTTGCGTGCTCAGAACACAGATGCCTCGCTCAAAAAGCTGGAGCAGCAAATGGGCCAGATGGCGAAGCAGTTGGCTGGGCGTACCCAGGGATCGCTGCCAAGCTACACCGAGCCGAATCCTAAGGAGTACTGCAAGGCGGTGACGCTGAGGAATGGGCGAGAATTGCAAGAAGTGCCCGTCAAAAAGAAGGCCAAGGAGAATGTCAACTTTGAGAGCCACGACGAGCCCGAAGTTGAAGAAATCAGGGGCGACGATGTCGAGAAGGCCGACGCTGAGAAGGAGAAGGTCGAGCCCGGGAAGGAAAAGGTGACGGAGATCCAGCAGCCACCAGTGAAGCCATACCAGCCGAAGATCCCATACCCGGCTCGACTGAAGAAGGACAAGAACGAGGCTCAGTTTGGTAAATTTATGGGTATGTGTAAAGAATTGCATATTAACCTACCCTTTGTTGAAGCTATTACGCAGATGCCCAGCTTCGCCAAGTTCTTGAAGGACCTGCTGACGAACAGAAGGAAGCTCGAACACGTCTCCACCGTCTGCCTACGAGGAGAGTGCTCGTCAATTCTCCAAAGCAAGATCCCTAAGAAGCTCAAGGATCCAGGGAGTTTTACTATTCCCTGTCTTATAGGAGATTTAGTGATTGAGCGTGCGTTAGCAGACCTAGGCGCTAGCATTAATCTTATGCCGTATTCTATGTTCAAGCGTTTAGGATGAATCATCTCGTAACAGATAAGAGATCCAATCAGTTTGGAGATGCTAAGTGCTTCCAGATCCTTTGCTTCGTAGATGGCAATAATCTTGGCATTCCATTCTCGTGGTTGTGATCTCAGTATCTTTATGACTTGTTTACAGTCATGACTTGTTTACAGTCGTGAACCTTCTTTCCAAGAGAGAACATTTGGTTGATGATTCCCATGAATCTGGCATACATCTGGCTTATATTCTTGTTAGATTACATTGAGAATAGTTCGTACTGATGAGTGAGCAGAGCCAGTCTTTCTTGCACAACTCGTTGAGTTTCTTCATGAGTAACTTGGAGCATATCCCACATAGGCTTTGCCGATGAGCAAGAACTAACCCGAATGTATTATTCCTGTGTGAGTGTCCATGCGAGCACGTTTCGCCTTTGCGTTTCGCGTGATTCCTTTTTTGTCATCAGCAGTGTAATCTTTAGCGGCCTTTGGGGTCCATCGGTTTTATTAGCCGTATATGGTCCATTGATGATTGTCTCCGAAAGATCATAGTCAACAGCAATCAGAAATTCGATCATACGATTCTTCCATACTGCGTAGTTCGTTCCATCAAAGAGTGGCGGCCGGGAGTGGGATTGACCCTCCGTAAATACATCAACACTCGAAAATGCCATTAGATCTTACTCAGGCGTGTTAATTAGGCTCTAATACCAATTGAAGTGTAAATATGCATAAGAGGGGAGGAGGGGGTGTGAATTAGGCTATAAAAATTTTGGCTTGTTCTTCTATGAAAAATACTTTTCTTTACGAAGATATTGCAGAGTGCATTATTTCCTGGAAAATAATAATAGTATCAACGTTATATCCCTAACTCTGTTTCAAAAGTGAAAGTGAAGTGATTCGGGATTTTTATACAGGTTATATCCCCAACTGGGGTTTAATCATGTCGTTGGGCTCGTACTCCCCCAAGAGTTCCAATCAATCACTAAGTATTACCAGTTATGGTTACAAAATGATCGACCCTTACACAACCGAAGCACTTTGGAAACTAGACATCCACCTAGGCTATCGCATGCCGAGTTTCTTTCCACGTCGTTTACCTAGGAAACCAATTTCCCGACTGGACACAACTCGCTACCGAAGGACCACTGAATCCACCATATTCGTCCCTCCACGTGCAAAAGACTCCAACCGTGTTCCTTTATGCGCCCTACACGTCCGGAGAGGAAACACGTCCGAAGGGTTTTAGGGTAGGGTGATAATAAAGATCGCTCACGGGTACAGATTTTGCAAATGTACTCAACACAAACTACAATTAAATCGCAAATTAACACTCAATCACTCTAAGGAATTCGCTTGCTTTTGTGTTCGTTTTGGTACCCTTCAATGGTGAAGTGTGTATCATCATATAGATCCAAGAATAGCATACACTTCACAATGAAAGTTAAGCACATAATAGGCCATGGAAAGTTCATGAATCACGTGCATTAACATCATATGATCATGCAAGAATAAGCCATATCAACACAATAGTTATGCATGATTACTTGCCATAAATACCACAGACTTACTTTCCTTGTGGTGGTCTGATCTGTTGTCAACATATTCCATATATAGTTTCACTCAACATATAATCAATAGTAAGGTCAATCAACTGATTTCTTTCCCAAATAAATGATAGCCAATTCGCACAAGGAATGTTTGATCTACCTAGTATAAGGTAAAGACAAACTTTCCATGTATGGTGATCTCATCCGATTTCAGCACATTCCATAAATAGACTGAATCAGAATCTTACCACATATATGCGTAATTAATTAAAAATTTCCAACATATAATTCCTTAGTCACACAAGGAAAGAACGATCATTGATTCACCGATTTTAAAGTCATTCAAGATTGGACCCAACGGATAATATGCTTTCCTAGAATAACTCAGTCACATGTACAGCCTCAAAACAGAATATCCTTTCCATATAGAACACACAGTCATTCATATTCCGGTGATCACAGCGATAGTCTTTCCTAAAATAACTCAATCACGTTTCAGCTCAATCAGAATATCTTTTCCATAAATAACATACAGTCATTCATATCCGGGTAATCACAACGATATTCTTTCCTAAATTAACTCAATCTCGCAGACAGTTCACATATCACTCAACATAATATATTTTTCATATATAGCACATAGTGAGATTCCATTCATATGAGAACGTTCATAACCAGGTGATCACAGTAATATTCCAGCTAAGCACAATATCACACAAATTCGATTATCTTAACAATTAAATCACATTTAAGCACTTAAGCGAATATTTTTACATACTTAAACATCATAGATCATACATATCGAGTTTTCTTAGTTGTATCCCGCAATTTACATAATTACTTGGAATAGTCAAAACTCTCATAAGCATTGGACCAAAAAGGTCTACAATTTCAATTGTCATTTATTACATATTGCATGGCTTTTTTTAAGTTGTAGCCCCATTGTTGTAAAAAAGTTCCCTAAATAATAAGAAAAAGGGATTAATTTCCCCGGATGCATATGATAAATGAATGCTAAGTATTGTAGAGATGTTATTGTAGAGTGTCGTGGTAGAGATGTTATTGTAGAGTGTCTACCTACACACATCCATTTAATGTGATTTTGGTGGTTAAAGAAATCTTCCTACCAATTAGGTATATGTATTTTACTCATGCGAATAATTCTGATTCATAATCTCAACAGCTAATCATGTCGTAATTGAACTACGTAGAACACCTAACACTAAGTATCAACGTTATTTTATATACATGTATGTTTAATAAACCACCATCAACTTTGTGTATACATATGTATATTAATCATTTAACCATTCACTTCCGGGAAACAGCTGTGTTAGGTCCTCTAATATCAACTCTACGATCCTAGGCCATAATTCTAAGGCAATCGATTAGAATTGAATGAAATGATTTTCGATAGAAAACCTTCCAATGAAGAACACGAGAGAGAATCTCTGTAGTGAGAGAATGACTTCTGATTTTCTCTCTCTAGGAATGAATTAGCAAGCCTTTCGGATCAATCAACTAAAATTCTCAATTGAGCACAATGTTTACAAATCTATTTATACCAAACAAACTTGGTATAAATAACAAGTAAGTCCTAAACTAAGGATAAGTACACATAACACCCCAATCTACGAAGACAGCTAATGAATCAAAGCACAATTACAAAGGGTATTCTACAATCTCCCCCTTTTTGCTTGATTGCCCTTCCATGTTGTTTGTCTTCGTTGGGCGTAGTAAGACCTGCGCAAGCCCAACGCGTACTCGAAGTCCCTTAGTGTGCTCCTCAACTCCAGTCGCTCCTCAATGTCATCAAGTAGTTCCATCAGGAGCGGTTGTTCTCTCACGAACCTATGAAGCTTCAGCATTGTCTCTCGACTGATTTCTTCCAATCTCTTCTCTATGTTCTACCTGATCACCTTGAGCGTCCCATCGCAAAACTTATGAATCTCAGTCTTCAGCATCAACCTAGCGATTGGATTGTGGTAGGTGACGTCTAGGTCTGAGCTGATGTGTACGTGATTGCTTGGAAGCCCTTCGATTTCAGGTCCTTGATTGAGCAGGACCGTCATGTTGACCTTATTCATATTGCTCTCCAGAGCCATCTGAAGATCGTGTGCGAATCAGTTTACCTTTTTTATTCTATCAGTGGGCTGCAGAGTACTTGACTTTTCGCAACATGAATCGGTAGATTCCCTCGAGTCCTTCGTTCTTGATAAAGCCTTGAGGACCTTTGTATTTCTCTACATAGAGTTGGTAGAGCTTGTACACCTTCTTGGCATGAAGATAAGGTAGGTCGCTCTTTCTTAGTTCTTATCGAGTTCTATCTATCTACTCTATCACGTAGTACGGCGTTGGAAGACTCTTTTTAGTGCAGTAGACACTAAGTAGCTGACATATTGGGGATAATTCCTTGAAGTGACTCTTCAGCCATTCCTTAGGAATTCCCAGCCTCATATCCGGTCCGAGTTGGGTCAGCATCCAAAGATAACTCATCCTTTTTCTGCTGCTCCCAGTGAGAAATGCCTCTGAGCTCGAACTCATTCGGCGTCTTGATTTTGTTCGGTGACCTCCAAATATTTTGACGAACTTCTTCCAGGAATGGGATCTTGATCCTTATGTTTTCCCACTACATATCAATCCGAAGGGTTCCAGGCATTTGTCTTGTAGGCGAGGCCGCTCGTTGCGCAATTAATTCTGGAAGCCTTGCGGGAATTTGTTCATGGTCTTCACCTTCCCGAAGTTCTTCGTTTTCAATTAAGACTAAGTCAACCGAAGCTACTTGGAGGAACTGTCGAACGTCCCTGATGCATTGTCTTGGAGCTTCATCGGGCATGCTGTGGGTCATCCACTTATCTAGGAATTCGTGCGGATTGACACCACGGCCAGAAGTACCCGGTTGGTCTGGAGCAATCGAGGGAGTAGCTTGAGTAGCTGCTAGGGCTACGAGCATAGCGACACTTGCTTCTTCTTCCGGAAGCAAGGGGCTTGTTATGGTCGTGGGTGTGGATGAAGGCGTCCTTAATGTAAAGGATGGTGGTTCGAATGGGTTTGGGTTAGAGTGGTTGTGCGGTGCGTGGTGGTAGTTGTTTGGGTAGTGGATGGTTGTAAGGTTTCAGCTGCTCCAGCACTTGTCTGTGTCGTACCCGAGCCATGTCTCTGACTTCTGGTAATTATTCGAGGTCTCTTTTCCCCCTTAGGGCGACCTTGATCGCCAGGGTCATCATGTCGACGTTTGGAGCAAGAGCTATGACCACGGCATGCGTCTGTTGGGTCAGGACGATCCACGAGATAGCGGAATAAATCTTCTTCTTCCAGCGTTCGGCAGGTTAGCTATAGTAAACGGGCAACTAGAATGGAGTGGAGTTCGCTGATAGGTACGGTTGCGGGGTTTATGAGGTTGTGTGTGAGGATGGGTGTGGGGATGGGTATGGAACGTGTGGGTTGAATGGGTGTGAGGTTGGGTTACGAGGTTTGTCCTGACGATTGGCCCTCAGAGATTGGTGTTTTCGCGATATCACGTCGGGATATCTTTAAGGCTGAGTGGACTCTCTCCATAAGTCGGTTCTCGAACTGAGATAGAGCACGGGAGAGAGCTGCCTGTAGTCGTTCCATCATGAACATGAAAGGAGCCTCCAATGATGGGCCAGGTCGACTGATGTCGCCTGTTGGCAACCCTTGGATGATACCTGTCTCCGTGGGTTGGCTCGTCGTCACTTGAGGTTGTGACGTGTCGAGACTTCCACCTAATCCTCGACTTGAATCTAAAAGATTCGTATCTAAGGGTGTTGTGACAGATTCAGTGGGAACCTATGTATCAGACACATGAGTGCCAAGGTCGGTAGTAATAGGCACTTGAATCTCGACCTCGGTTGGTGCTGTAAGTTCGTGCTGCTGCTCAGGATTGAGCGAAGAAGAATCCTCAGCACGTGGAGTGTGAAGCTGCACTGTGTCTGATGTTGTGGTGACAGTTGTGAAGATGGACTCGAATGGTATGCTTAGGCGCCTTGGAGTCCGTCTTATCAAGCGAATCTCCTCATCAGACTCAGTGTCTGATGGGGTGGCCGTGTGAGGTGATAAGCCATGCTCAGCATCCTCATGGGCCTGTTTTGTCACCAGAGGCTCTTGAGAAGTAATCGTGGGGATTACGCCTCTGTTTCAGACGTAAATGCCTGTGATGGTGTGCTGTGCCCCGTTACAGAATCGGGCCGTGTGTCCTATAAAGGGGTCGCCTCAATAGACCCTTGGACCACGCCAACACTGATAGGCACTTCAGCACCCAGTGAAGCTGTGAAGAAAATTCGGGAACGGATGCGACGGCTCAAAGTCGACAGAAGAGTTATGCAGATCATCGACGATGGCTGTTGGAGTTTGTAGAGGACGATCAAGTATTTTTAAAGATTTCCCCAATGAAAGGCGTAAAGCGCTTCGGAAAGAAGGGCAAGCTAAGTCCAAGATACATAGGCCCATTCAAGATTATCAGACGAGTCGGTGAAGTTGCATATCAGTTGGAATTACCGACTTCCCCATCGCAAGTTCATGACGTATTTCACGTATCCACATTACGAAAGTACGTCGCGGACCCGAGCCACATTATTCAGAACGAGCTTCTTTACGAACAACTGAAGCCTGACTTGAGTTACGAAGAGAAGCCTGTAGATATTTTGATGTACGAATCAAAACGACTGCGGAATAAGGTTATTCCGCTAGTTAAGGTTTTGTGGTGAAATCAATCAATTGTGGAAGCCACTTGGGAGCGTGGACGATATGAGAGTTCGTTATCCCGAGTTATTCCAGTCGGCGTAATTTCGGGGACGAAATTCTTTTAAGGGGGAGGATGTAATACCCGTAAATTTTAAAAACCGGATTCTGATGTAATAGCACATGTAATTTTGTGAATTAGGAAGTGGGATAAACGAATTTAATTGTAGAACGAAATATAAACTGTGACTATTTTTATGTATTTTATTCGGAACCTAATATAGGAATTAACCAAAACCGTAAGAATAACACCAATTAAATTTGGGCCCTAGTGAATTAAATGAGTATTTGAGGCCCAAAATTTCGAAGAAATGAGCTAAGCTATGTTATAATACGTTACTTAAGGTTTAGGAAAAAAACAAACTAGAGATCAACAACTAGTCTTGTCTCACGAATTCCTAAGTACAAATATTTATGTATATCAAGTTCGGCCATTTGATAAAAACAGAAAACCCTCACAAAACAAAGAACAGAGAAAAGAAAAGCCTTGACATTAAAATTCGTGGGAACTCACCAAATTCAAGCAACGTGCGTTGGAGTGAAGGTACGCAAAAGCTTCCTAGAATTAGCATACTTAGGCTACTTTTGATAATTATATAGTTGATCTCTTGAACAAATAATAAGTAAAGGGGGGGGGTGGCCGGGGGTTCGAGAGTCACTATGTTTAGAAAACCCTAAATCCTAAAGCTTTGGCCTTATTAGCAGGAGTTTGGTATTAATTAAGGTTTCGATATTGTTATAGAAAGTTTTAGGTGTTATCATATAGGTTTTGACATAAACCCCGATATTTTATATTATTTTAAGTTATCGACATTGTATTTGTTAACTTAGAATTTTGGGATAACTCAAAGGTTTTCGACATGAACCTACTCAAGAAACTTCTCGACATTTAATACAATTTTTCAGCCATTCTTATTATGAAAAGTTCTCGAGATATTCATTGTAAGAAAGTTTCGAGTATTTGAAGTATGATTGGGTGAGTGATAGAAAGTTTCGTGACTATTGGGTCTAGATTTCTTGATTATTATATTAAGGAGTTAGGTGATGTTTTCGTGATTTATAAAAGATTTGCGAAGTGTGTAATAAAAAGATCTCGAGATACATTATAAAAAGATATCGATATAGGATAGCTCTCATAGAAATCGAGATGTATCATAAATAGATTTCGAGATGTGTAATAATTGTCGACATCAGTATAATTTCGATAAAAGATCTCGAAATTGTTTAATGATCCCGACATTGATAAGATTTCGAGATATAATAAGATCTCGACATTTCTAAGATTTCGACAACCTTATAGAGATCTCGACATCATCAATGTTCTCGACATCCCATGCCTAAGTTCCGTCATTTAATAATTTTCTATGAAGCATATAAATCTTCGGTATATTTGAGAAAGTTTCTACAATTACTAAATTTTCGGCTTTTTGGCATTTTTAGGGTTTTCATTATTTTAGAGTTTTCACAATTTTTAGGATTTTGATAATTGCTAAGGTTTTCGATACTTAAGATTTGGAAATTCGAGACTTACATAACTTAGCAAAAATAGAGATGTGATAATATTTATTTATTCAGAGGTTTGACTTTTAGGGATTCCACCAGATCTCTTGACTGATTTTAGCGGGAGGACAGGTAGGTGGGTCATCCATCTACAATACGTAAACACATATGTGAATTATGTGTTTTCATGTGATTCGATGATTTTCGTGACTTACGTGGTTTACCTATTGTATGTACGTTTTACATAAATCATGTTTTTATGTATTTTTATATTTGCATGGCACATGTATATCACGTTAGGACGAGAGATGGTTATACCGTTGTGTGACGGTAGGATATTAGATATTAACATACGGGGTAAAATGAGATGTTTGTGATTGGCGACTCTTAGAGGAGTCGAAGTTGGGCTCACTGGGCACCTGGCGGAGACAAACGTGATCGATCTGTCTACTCGGTCGTGATCGATTTGAGGTGCATACCGCCGGATGGGATTTTTGTATTTGTGCGGGAGATATACGACCTGGTAGGAGGTCATTGACGTGATCGATCAGTGCACTACCGGCGTAGCTCGCCGCGAGACTTGGGGGTGGCCTCCCAGTAGTCTATTGCGCGCGGAGGTGTCGAGCCTAACCTAGGGCCTGTATTGTGGAAATAGGAATGTGGGAAAAAGAAGAGTGTGCATTATATCATGTTGTGAGATATTGGGATTGGGGTTGAGTGCACACTTGCATACACGCATTTTATTCACCTATTGGGCAAATCGCTCAGTGTTTACATGTTGTAGGTACTGAGTCCGATGCTGATACGCGTCGTGACTAAGGCGGCTGGTGGCGGTGCTCCACGGACTTTTGAGGGCAGAGCGGTACATGGATGAAGACCTGTGGAGTGTCTTTAGGACTTTTGGTTCTTTTGATATTTTTGGGGCTTCAGCCCGTGTACAGAGATGACGATGTAGACGGATGTTTATAGTAATGTATGTTGTTTTAGGAAAAAGTTTTAATTAGATGGGCCTTCCGCGACTTACGTTGCGGAAATCCGGCGATAATCCTAATTAGAAAAGTAGGGTCGCCACAGGTGGTATCAGAGCGTAGGCTTTAGATTCTGAAGACTCTCCGTGTACTGCCGCTCAAAAGCCTGGAGAACCAGCCTGGCCTGTAAGTTCATTACTTGATTACGTGATTATGTGTTACCTGATATATGCCTTATATGAATAATTGTAGAAATAGTTACGAATGCCGAGAACACGTAGAGAACTTGGTGAAACCAGCCGTAGGGCGGGGTTTGAGTCCCCCACCTAATGAGGACCGCTCTACCATCCACCAATTAACTGATCTGATCCGACGACAGACAGATCAGATTAACGACCTAATTCACCGTCAGAATTCCTCGGAACGTCATGCATCCCCAGGATTAGAACGTGTAGAAGCTGCCGGGGAGAGGTTCCACAGACTAAATCCTGCTGCCTTTGAGGAGGCTGCCGATCCTACTGATGCGGAGGATTGTCTCAGAACTATCGAAAGCATGTTTTGCGTCAGTCATCTGCCTGATACTGAGAAGGTGACTTGTGCCACCATCATGTTGCGTGGGAACGCGGGTTACTGGTGGGACACCATTCAGGTGCTCGAGGATCCCACTACGATGACCTGGGAGAGGTTCAAAATGCTCTTCCGAGGGAAGTATTTCACGGCGCCAGATTGGCCGCAGAAGCTGAACGAATTCATCAACCTCAAACAACGAGAAACGTCAGTGGCGGATTACATCCGCAAATTCGAGCAACTCTCGAGGTTTGCGCCACATATAGTGGCTACAGACGAGCTGAAGATTGAGTGATTTCTGGAAGGTCTCAAACTAGAGATCTTCCGGAGCGTAAGCATGTACGATACCGAAGGAAAGGCTTACGCACGCATTGCTGAACGAGCAATCCTAGCCGAATAGGTGGAGAATAGAGTTGCAAAGGCACAAGACACATAAAGGAAGACAGAAGTGCAACAAGGAGGATGAAATCAGAAACGCTCGTTCTTTGGCAAGAATCTGAATAATCGTGGGAATCAACCAGGCCAGCAAAACTGGAGACCAAGGCCAAACCAAAGACCAGCTAACGTTTCAGACCGACCCCCAAACACTGTACCTCAGTGTCGACAGTGTGGGCGCTACCACTACGGAGTATGCCATGGGACAAGACCAAACCAACTCCCCAGTGTTTTCGGTGTGGAAAGATTGGCCACTATGCCAGGGTCTGTAATGAGAAAATACGGCAAGCTTTAAATCAACCTTTAATTTGACCTCCACCGGTACCAGCACGAGTTTTTACTTTGACCAATGAGGAGGCCGAGGCGAACCCTTCTGTTGTGACGGGTACGTTAACTATCTACAACGTGCCCACATCTGTATTGATAGACTCTGGAGCCACACATTCATTTGTGTCGGCCAAATACGTGGCATAGGTGGGAATATCTCCTACCTCATCTGAATGCAACTACATAGTTACTTTACCACATGGTGATCCGACACGCACCCACCAAGTATTGTGAGGGTGCGTCGTAATTATCGAGGGTAGGAACTTGAGCGTCGACCTGATTGTAATCCCGATGAACGACTACGATGTCATCTTCGGGATGGATTGGCTTTCAAGACATGGAGCCATCATAGATTGCAACAAGAAGGTCGTTAAATTCCAGCTGTCCGAAGAAGAAGCATTCACTTTTTCAAGTAAAGCATATAGGAATAGTATTCCAAGAATATCAGCTCTAAAGGCTCAACGACTCTTGAGGTCAGGTTGTGAGTCTTATCTCGTGTATGCGGTAAAGGCGGAGGACTTACCTCAGCCGAAACTAAAACACGTACCTGTAGTCGATGAATACACTGATGTATTTCCCGATGATCTCTCGGGGTTACCCCCTGATCGAGAAATACAGTTCACGATAGATCTGATCCCGGGGTCTGCCCCAATCTCTAAAGCCCCTTACCGTTTAGCGCCAAATGAGTTAAAGGAGTTGAAGGAACAGCTGGAGGACCTACTATCTAAAGGGTTTATCCAGCCTAGTTTTTCACCGTGGGGCGCACCCATCCTTTTTGTCGAAAGAAGGATGGGTCGATGCGACTGTGCATCGACTACCGAGAATTGAATAAGATCACGATTAAGAATAAATACCCCCTGCCAAGGATCGATGATTTATTCGACCAGCTACAAGGAGCGACGGTATTCTCGAAAATTGACCTCCTTGGGATACCATCAGTTGAAGATAAGGGAGGTAGATGTTCCTAAAATCGCATTCAGTACGAGGTACGACCATTACGAGTTTCTGGTCATGCCTTTTGGACTGACAAATGCCCCAGCTGCTTTTATGGATCTTATGAACCCGGTCTTCAAAGACTATCTCGATCGCTTTGTGATCGTCTTTATCGACGATATCCTGATCTATTCTAAGACGAAGAAAGAACACGAGAGTCATTTACGAATCGTCTTAGGAATCTTGCGTGAGAAACAACTCTACGCCAGATTCAAGAAATGCGAATTCTGGCTCGAGCAAGTAGCTTTCTTGGGACACGTGATTTTGGGAAATGGAATCTCTGTGGACCGAGTAAGATTGAGGCTGTAAACAATCGGTCACGACCAACTACTCCGACCGTGGTTCGAAGTTTTCTAGGACTTGCGAGACATTACCGTAAGTTCATAGTTGATTTCTCTAGTATCGCCTCTACTCTGACGAACTTGACTAGAAAGAATGTGCCCTTCAAGTGGACTGAAGCGTGCGAACAAAGCTTCCAGGAGCTGAAGAAACGTCTCAGTTTATAGCGACGCCTTGAAAAACGGACTGGGATGCGTGTTGATGCAGAACGGTAAAGTAATCGCCTACGCCTCCAGACAATTGAAGGAATACGAGAAGAGCTACCCGACCCACGAGAAAGGTGCGAAAACTTTACAGACCATTAGAGTCTGAAGTATTTGTTCACCCAGAAATAGCTGAATATGAGACAGCGACGATGGCTGGAGCTCGTAAAAGATTACGACTGCGTTATCAATTATCATCCAGGCAATGCGAACGTAGTCGCAGACGCGCTCAGTCGAAAGGCGATGAGTACGGAATTGCACAGACTTGGAGTGGAAATAGTCAATTTGGGCGAAGTCGAAACAAAACTAGCAGCGCTGACTCTACAACCTACGTTGCTAGAACAAGTCAGGAAAGCACAAGAAGGGGATGAATTTTATCAGAAGGTGAAAGATGCACTACGGAGGACTTCAAAATCTGGGAAGATGGAATCTTACTGTACAAGAATCGACTATACGTACCCAATGATGAAGAGTTACAATGGATAATAATGACGGAAGCGCACGCCATAACGTACTCAGTGCACCCGGGCGCGACAAAGATGTACCAAGATTTGCGGATCATATATTGGTGGCCGGGAATGAAGAAGGATATCGTTACGTTCATAAGTAGATGTATGACATGCCAATTGATCAAAGCTGAACACCAGCGACCTGCTGGAACCCTACAGCCACTACCGATACCTGAATGGAAATGGGTGCTAATCGAATACAGCCTGGCAAAAGCAGCCCATTTCATTCCTATCAGCTCTACTTTTTCGATGGAAAGATATGCTGAATTATATATTCAGGAAATTATTCGACTCCATGGAATCCCAATCTCTATCATATCGGATCGGGATTCGAGATTTCTATCCAACTTTTGGCAAAGCTTACAGAAAGCGATGGGTACTAAGCTCTCGTTCAGTACTGCATATCATCCCCAGACCGATGGGCAGTCTGAGCGAACAATCCAAACCCTTGAGGATATGTTACGAGCGTGTGTGCTAAATTTCAAAGGAAATTGGAGCAAATACTTGCCGCTAATCGAATTCTCCTACAATAATAGCTTTCACGCTACAATCGGAATGGCGCCATACGAGGCTTTATATGGGCGCAAATACCGATCTCCTGTCCACTGGGACGAAATAGGTGAAAGAGCACTGCTAGGACCTGAAATTATCCATGAAATGACCGAAGCTGTGAAGAAAATTCGGGAACGAATGCGAACGGCTCAAAGTCAACAGAAGAGTTAGCAGATCATCGACGACGGCTGTTGGAGTTTGCAGAGGACGATCAAGTATTTTTAAAGATTTCCCCAATGAAAGGCGTAAAGCGCTTCGGAAAGAAGGGCAAGCTAAGTCCAAGATACATAGGCCCATTCAAGATTATCAGACGAGTCGGTGAAGTTGCATATCAGTTGGAATTACCGACTTCCCTATCGCAAGTTCATGACGTATTTCAGGTATCCACATTATGAAAGTACGTCGCGGACCTGAGCCACATTATTCAGAACGAGCTTCTTTACGAACAACTGAAGCCTGACTTGAGTTACGAAGAGAAGCCTGTAGATATTTTGATGTACGAATCAAAACGACTGCGGAATAAGGTTATTCCGCTAGTTAAGGTTTTGTGGCGAAATCAATCAATTGAGGAAGCCACTTGGAAGCGTGAGGACGATATGAGAGTTCGTTATCCCGAGTTATTCCAGTCGGCGTAATTTCGGGGACGAAATTCTTTTAAGGGGGGAGGATGTAATACCCGTAAATTTTAAATACCGGATTTTGATGTAATAGCACATGTAATTTTGTGAATTAGGAAGTGGGATAAGGGAATTTAATTGTAGAACGAAATATAAACTGTGACTATTTTGAATAACACCAATTAAATTTGGGCCCTAGTGAATTAGTTAAATGAGTATTTGAGGCCCAAAATTTCGAAGAATGAGCTAAGCTATGTTATGATACGTTACTCAAGGTTTAGGGAAAAAAAAACTAGAGATCAACAACTAGTCTTGTCTCGCGAATTCCTAAGTACAAATATTTATGTATATCAAGTTCGGCCATTTGATAAAAACGGAAAACCCTCACAAAACAAAGAACAGAGAAATGAAAAGCCTTGACATTAAAATTCGTGGGAACTCACCAAAATTCAAGCAACGTGCGTTGGAGTGAAGGTACGCAAAAGCTTCCTAGAATTAGCATACTTAGGCTACTTTTGATAATTGTATAGTTGATCTCTTGAACAAATGGGGGGGGGGGGGTTCGAGAGTCACTATGTTTAGAAAACCCTAAATCCTAAAGTTTCGGCCTTATTAGCAGGAGTTTGGTATTAATTAAGGTTTCGATATTGTTATAGAAAGTTTTAGGTGTTATCATATAGGTTTTGACATAAACCCCGATATTTCATATTATGTTAAGTTCTCGACATTGTATTTGTTAACTTAGAATTTTGGGATAACTCAAAGGTTTTCGACATGAACCTACTCAAGAAACTTCTCGACATTTAATGCAATTTTTCAGCCATTCTTATTATGAAAAGTTCTCGAGATATTCATTGTAAGAAAGTTTCGAGTATTTGAAATTTGATTGGGTGAGTGATAGAAAGTTTCGTGACTATTGGGGCTAGATTTCTTGATTATTATATTAAGGAGTTAGGTGATGTTTTCGTGATTTATAAAAGATTTGCGAAGTGTGTAATAAAAAGATCTCGAGATACATTATAGAAAGATATCGATATAGGATAGCTCTCATAGAAATCGAGATGTATCATAAATAGATTTCGAGATGTGTAATAATTGTCGACATCAGTATAATTTCGATAAAACTCGACATTGTTTAATGATCCCGACATTGATAAGATTTCGAGATATAATAAGATCTCGACATTTCTAAGATTTCGACAACCTTATAGAGATCTCGACATCATCAATGTTCTCGACATCCCATGCCTAAGTTCCGTCATTTAATAATTTCCTATGAAGCATATAGATCTTCGGCATATTTGAGAAAGTTTCTACAATTACTAAATTTTCGGCTTTACCGATATTTACAAAAGTTCCGGTATATGTAACTTTTTGGCATTTTTAGGGTTTTCATTATTTTAGAGTTATCACAATTTTTAGGATTTTGATAATTTCTAGGGTTTTCGATACTTAAGATTTGGAAATTCGAGAGTTACGTAACTTAGCAAAAATAGTGATGTGATAATATTTATTTATTCAGAGGTTCGTCGTTTAGGGATTCCACCAGATCTCTTGACTGATTATAGCGGGAGGACATGTAGGTGGATCATCCATCTACAATACGTAAACACATACGTGAATTATGTGTTTTCATGTGATTCGATGATTTTCGTGACTTACGTGGTTTACCTGTTGTACCTACGTTTTACATAAATCATGTTTTTATGATATTTTTATATATGCATGGCACGTGCATATCATGTTAGGACGACAGATGGTTATACCGTGGTGTGATGGTAGGATATGAGATATTAACGTACGGGGTAGAATGAGATGTTTGTGATTGGCGACTCTTAGAGGAGTCGAGGTTGGGCTCACTGGGCACCTGGCGGAGACAGACGTGATCGATCTGTCTACTCGGACGTGATCGATTCGAGGTGCATACCGCCGGATGGGATTTTTGGATTTGTGCGGGAGATATACGACCTGGTAGGAGGTCATTGACGTGATCGATCAGTGCACTACCGGCGTAGCTCGCCGCGAGACTTGGAGGTGGCCTCCCAGTAGTCTATTGCGCACGGAGGTGTCGAGCCTAACCTAGGACCCTGTATTGTGTGAAATAGGAATGTGGCAAAAAAAAGAGTATATCATGTTGTGAGATATTGGGATTGGGGTTGAGTGGACACTTGCATACAGCCTTCATCCCGGGAAGACGCATCAGTAACAACATACTCCTAGCTCAGGAGATCTGCTCGGGTTATAGGAGCATGCAGCTACCGGCCAGGGTTACCTTTAAGGTCAACCTTGCGAAGGCCTGTGACATGGTCGAATGGGAGTTCGTCATCGCAACTCTGTCAGCCATGAACTTTCTGCAACAGTTTATCCGATGGATACGTGAGTGCCTCACGACTACGCAGTTCTCGCTCAATATTAATGGCCGAGCGGAGGGTCTCTTCAAAGGGTGGCGTGGTCTTCGGCAAGGGGACCCGATCTCCCTGTACCTTTTCACACTGGTAATGGAAGTACTACAGGGCATTCTCGCAAGGAAAATTCGACTCTCTGAACAGTTTAATTACCATTGGCGTTGCGCCGAAACGTCTCTAGTTATGATGAACTTTGTCGATGACTTATTACTGTTCTGCCATGCGGACACCCATTCGGTTTCTGTTCTTCGTGAGGGATTGGATCAGTTTGCCGAGCTTTCTGGACTCCAGGCCAACCCCACTAAGAGTCTAATGTTCCTCTTTAAAAGAGTGGCAGGTCTAAGCACGACCACTGGAATCATGGGGTTTGAAGAGGGACAATTACCGGTTAGATACCTGGGCATTCCACTGATTACGGGTCGACTAACAATTGCTGACTGTGTGCCGCTCCTCGAAAGAATCGATAGACAATTAGGCTCGTGGATAAACCAATCACTATCGTATGCCGACAAAGTGCAATTGATTAAATCAGTCCTACTCGCCTTCTACCCATACTGGTCTAATTCCTATTACCCCAAGGCGTCATCCGAGAAATTGAAAAATGTCTTCGTCGATTTCTGTCGGCGGGAGCTTCGGCAAAGGTCGCATGGGCCGACATCTGTCTCCCGATGGTCGAGGGAAGGCTCGCAATATGGCTAATTGAGATTGAAAATAAGGCTGTCTTACTGAAACATTTGTGGGCCTGATTACCCGCGACCCTAATTCTGTCTGGGTGAAGTGGATATGGAACACTCGGCTGTCAACCCGATCTTTTTGGACCACCAACACATCTTCGCAGGTGGCTTGGAGCTGGAAGAAACTCCTACGACTTCGGCCCATGTTAAGGTCCTTAATTGATTTCCCTATTGCGGATGGGCAGACCATTCGACTTTGGCAGGATCCATGGCTGGGGGAATCTCCGCTCATTGAGCGCTTCCCTCAGGGACCAATCGCCATGGGCTTACCACACGACACCCGACTAAGCGCAACATCAGCCAGGCTGGATGGATGTGGCCAGCCCAAACTACTGCAGAATTCATAGAAATATCGGGTCAGCTCCCCCAAACTCATCCGACAGAACAAGATACATTTAACTGGAGAGGGGCTGCTGATGGTTGTTTTACTGTACACGCTGTGAAGGAAACTCTCCGGCCTCGTCGTGATCGAGTGTACTGGGCTGATCTTTTTGAGGGTATCTTGCGGATCCCTCGGCACGACTTTATACTCTGGCTCGCCATCAGTGAAAGATTAGCCACGAGAGATATTGTTTGGATAGCCTCACGTGCGAACTGCACGACTTGTCTCCTGTGTGATAATGGTGGAACCGAGACTACTAACCATCTCTTTTTTGAATGTCCTTTTTCCGAACAGACTCGACGCGTGCTCCGGCAGAAAACGAGGTTTGCTTGGCCGTATCGTGACTAGCGTGCTGGAACTCGATGGGCTTCAGCTAAATGGTGCGGACAACACCTTCAACACCAGGCGTACCGCCACCTTCTATCGTCACTTGTCTACCAATCTCGGCTGAAAGGAACCATAGATGGCACGACGGCACCTGGCGCACACCTGAGGCTGTCATCGAAATGATTCTGGGCACGATTCAACTCCAACTTTCCGAGCTGCCCCCAAGTACGAGCTGCAGTACCGGGGATTACGACGCATGTGGCACATAGCTTGGTAGTATAGGAGTTCTGACTTGATTTTTGACTTGACTTGATTTCTTTTGGTTATGTCCCTGACCGCATACCGTTTGTGGGCTTTGTCTTTGGTTCCTAACGTCGGGCTTGTTGTACTTTGGAGCGTCATGTTTTTACGATGCTCGCGATTGTACCCTTTTTACGTTTTAATTTACTAACCATTCTTCCAAGAAAAAATTAAAAAAATATTGTTTATAGTCCATCAATTAATCATGTTAGAAAGGCTTTTAGCCCATTATGGCTAAAAGTAAATTTTTAAGTCAACTTCGTTTTTAAGGAAGTCTATCCCATTAATCTCATGTAGTTAAGACCATCTTAATTAATAATAAATGTCACAACGCACAACCATATCAAACTTTAAGTCTGACAGACGTAAATCAATTTTCTCTCTGCCAAGACAATCGCGGTGATCCTTTTTATGTAGGACTATTTAGGTTAGCTTTATCAAGCACCATGAGGAATTATGAGATCGATATTCACTTAGCTAACCCCATGGTACTGAACAAATCTCAATTGGAAACAGATTTCCAATCAATTACTTACTGAATCAGAATTTGAGTCTCGGCTGCTCGCCACGCCTTATAATTATGACTAAAATAATTGATGATAAGACATAAGTGAAAATGCCTCTTTGGAACCAAACGTAGAAAAATTATGACATTCAGTCGCTGTTTTTCATCCGCAGATTTATCTGAACTGCTATTTCATCAAGTTCTCTTTCGAGGGGCATTCGCTCAACCCGCAGTTTATTCGTCTTCTATTCCTTTCTTTCATCTTCTTCTCGCATCCATTTTCTAGTAAATTTTATCAGCATTTTTCTACGTCTCTGTTGACTCACGAGACACAACCCACAAGTTAGTTCGTCACCATGTAATGATCGAAGAGATAATAAATGTCTTTTACCTCTCATGTCGTGTACACTTAATGGTGTCGTTGCTCAGTGCTGTGGATACCCAATCAGAAGATCTAAGTGAACCTGCCCGAACGATCCGAGTGACATTTCCAATTGTGCACGAGAATGGTCAAAAGTCGTGCCATAGTAAGTGCAAGCCACAACTGACAGTGGTAAGGCTCCTGTGATAAACGACCCTACCGCACCTCCACCATCACCACCTAGTCTCTCACCCATGCCTCCTCCTTTCAGAGCTCAGAGACATCCTTCTCTTCCGTCTACTATCTGTTAAATAACCCAATGAAGAAGGTTCTTTATTTATAATTACAGTCTTTCTCTGTCGTGCCTCGGTTGAGTCTCGGTGCGTCCACGCAAAGCTTGAGTAATGCCAAGAGAATAAAAATGTCTTACTCGTAGGTCTCACCTAGAAAAAGTCTTGCAATTTCGCAATAGTGTCGTGCAGTCTTGTAGTCTTACATTCTAGAGGCGTAACCTGTCTCACAGTCTTACGTGTTTGGAACTGTCTTATGATTACGAATGGAAAAATTGATGTATAAGATACAAAAGAATTAACTCCTCCGAATACGAAAACTATATTTAAAGTTCATGACAAAATAGTCCCCTTAGGGCAACACGTCTATAAGTATTAAAAGACACCGACTCTCATTATAAACCGGAAGAATGACACAAATAGTATTATTTTGAATAGTGCTATTACAAAAGTAGATAACTTTCTCACCCTATGACTAAACTAATCACCCTTTTCAATTTACACTAATATTATTTTCAGTTTTCACCACAAAATTATTTTAAAGTACAGTTATCCCTATTATTACTTCTAATAGGTAAAACAATTGCTCTTAATTATATTTTAATTCCAAAATATTTCTTACTCATTCCTTTTCACATTCTCGCCGTTTACCATCGGAAATCTGTCAGCATATATGCTAAGAATATTATTGACGTAATAACAAACAGAAAAACTCAAGAAAAAAGTACCAGTTCAGAGAATGTTCAAATAAGTAGCAAAGCTTTCTAATTTTTTTGTTACATATCATCATAGTTTTCCCTAGTGTTTTTCTTGTGAGACCTTCGATCCATTTTACATGGATATATTCGTGATCGCTTACGTCCGGTCATTCTCTCCAAACGTAAATAATGATTATCTACCAGATGAAAAGAAGCCTTCCAACGTGACTCCTCTAATGGACACTCAGATTGATAAGAATGTGTTGTCTCCAAAATCTCAATACTCATTTGGAACATATTCATGGATCAAAAAATGCTTGCAAACTTGAACAAAAATAGAGCAAACAAAAATTCAACAACAACAACAACAATGATAATAATAATAATAACAATTATAATAACATAATTTATTAGAATATAAAATGGAATATATTTCTCATTGCCAACTAATGATTTGGATTATGTTTTATTGTAGATTATTTTATTAGTAATATCTTCGAAATTAAATAACTAGTATTGCATTACTAAGATTGGAATATGACATTTCTTAATTTATGGAAGTATTAGAAGGATTATGGTTAAAAATATAATTATTGGTAATTATGTTGAGAATTTGAGATAATTATGATAAAAAAAAAACAATATTAAAAAGATTTATTGTGAAAACTGAAAATAATAATAATTGAAATAAAAAAGTTGTTTGGTTTTGTAAGACTGATTATCATATCAACACCCTCAACAACCGGTCATGACAATAAACTATTAATTTCTCACTACTCCATAAACACAACCTGCACCTCAACCCAACTCAATAGTTTCATACTTTCTCAACAACCCAGCACAACCAATAATATTTATTTATTATTATTTAACAAATATATTTGTATTTATAATTATTTTTATTATTAATGAAAATATGTGCAAAATATATTAAATTATATTATATTAAACTAAATTGTGAATCAAAATGTATCAATTAGTCTCTGTTTATAGAGAAAAAAATCATGGATTTTGGTGAAAATAAATAAAAATTAAGAGATAATTGAAATATCATAAAAATCTCAAAACATCATATAAACCTATCACATTTTGACAAATAGAATTATTGGATAATGTTAGACATTGGAATTTGTGCACAACCATGTCAAGTTGTTAGGTCCTAGATTATCAACTCCTATGATCCTAGACTCAAATCATAAGGAAATCGATTAGAATTGTAGAAAATGATATTTCGATCGAAACCTTCTTTGAAGAACTTGAGAGAGAATTCGAGTAATGAGAGAATGATTTTTGACTTTCTCTCTCTAGAAATTGGATTGGCAGCCTTTCGGATCAATTGACTAATTTTCTCTCTTAAACTCATTGTTTGTACATCTATTTATACCAAACGTACTTGGTATAAATTACAAACCAAGTCCTAAACTAAGGACTAATACAATCAACGCTCCTAATTACAAGAACAGCTAATTAAATCAAAGCACAACTAATATTGATATTCTACAATCTCCCCCTTTGTGCTTGATCTCTTCCGCGCTGTCTGTCCTAATCGGGCGTAGTATGACCTGCGCAAGCCGAGAGCATGCTCGAAATTCCTGAGCGTTTCCCGCAGCTTCAGGCACTCCTCGATGTAATCTAGCAATTCCATCAGGAGCGGTTGTTCTCTCATGAACCGATGAATCCTCAGCATCTCTCGGTTGATTTCTTCCAACCTCTGCTCTATGTTCCTCCTGATGACCTTGAGTGTCCCATCACAGAACTTGTGTATCTCAGTCTCCAGCATCATCCTAGTCTTCTTCGCGATCGGATTTTGGTAGGTGATGCCTAGGACTCAGCTGATGTGCATGTGATTGTTGGGAAGCCCTTCGATCTAAGGTCCTTTGTTGAGCGGGGTGGTCATGTTGACCTTCTTCATGTTGCTCTCCAGAGCCATCTGAAGGACCTGTGCTGTGAAGCACTTGACTTGGCGCATCATGAACCGGTAGAGTCCATTGAGACCTTCTTTCTTGATGAAGCCTTGATGACCTTTGTACTTCTCCACATATAGCTGGTATAGGTTGTACACCTCTTCAGCGGGGAGATACGGTAGGTCGCTCTCGCTCAGTTCTTCTCAAGTTCTATCTACTCGCTCGATGGAGTAGTGAGGTGTTGGAAGACAGCCTTTTGCACAGTAGACGCTGAGTAGCTTGCATATCGAGGATAACTCCTTGAAGTGACTCTTCAGTCGTTCCTTCGGGATCCCCAGTCTCACATCTGGTCCTAGTTGGGTCAGCATCCAAAGGTAAGTCATCATTTTCTGCTGATCCCAGTGAGAGATCTCTCTTAGCTCGAACTTATTCGGCTTCTTGACCTTATTCGGCGACCTCCAAATCTGTTCACGAACTTCTTCGAGGAAGGGGATTTCGATTCTGATATTTTCCCTTGGCATGTCGATGCATACGGTCCCTGGCATTTGTCTTGTGGGGGAAGTCGCTCATTGCCCAATCAGTTCAGGAAGCCCTGTGGGGTATTGTTCGTGATCTTCTCCTTCCTGAAGCTCTTCGTCTTCTAGCAAAACGAGGTCCACCGAAGCTTGCTGTGGGAACTACCGAACGTCCTTAAGTCGTTGTCTCTGATGCTCCTCGGGCATAGAATGGGTCATCCACTGTCCTTCACATATGTACTTGTCAAGGAACTCATGTGGATTGACGCCAAGTCCTGATGAACCCGATTGGTTTGGAGCTATTGAGGGCGTAGCTTGGGTCTGCGCCAAGGCCACGAGCATAGCGGCACTTGCTTTTTCTTCCGGAAGCAAGGGGCTTGTGAGGTTCATTGGTGTGGGCGGAGGCGTCCTTAGGCTGAAGGATGGTGGGTCTATATGAGTTAGAGTGGTGGTGCGGTGTGTGGTATGGGCTGTTTGGGTAGTGGTTTGGGTTTGTCCGACTCCAGCGCTTGTCTGAGTTGCGCCTGCGCCTTGTCCTTGACCTTCGCCTTGGCCACTTTATGAGGTCATAGGCCGTTTCTCCCCCTCATGATGATCCTGATCGTCTGGATCGTCATGTCGACGCAGGGTGCGGGAGCTTTGACCTTGGCATGTTTGAGTGGGTGGCTCAGGGTGGTCCACGAGACGCCTGTAGAGGGATTCTTCCTGAGGCCTTCTGGTGGGAAGACCGATGAGGCGGGCGAGAAGAATATCGTGGTGCTGGGTGATGGGAATGGTATATGGGTTGATGAGGATCGAGGAGTCTGTGGGAGTGGGTTCTGGGGTTGGTTGCGTTGGTGCTGAATGGCCCTCTGAGACGGGTGATTTCCCAGTGTCGCGCTGGGACGTCTCGATGGCACCGAGGACTATCTCCATCATTTTGTCTTCGAGAGATTTTGATGGCTGCAGAGAGCGCAGACTGGAACTGGGCTGCAGTCTGAACTGGATGGACGCCTACGTTGATGATGGACCAGGTCGACTGATGTCGCCTGTTAGCAACCATTGAGAAGACACCGGCTCCTCTTCGAGCATGCCAACATGGAGGGGCACTTCCATTTGGAGCTCCTGATTTTGTTCTTCAGCTTCCATTTCTAGAGCTACTTCATCGATCATCGTGGCATCAGGATCTGGTAGCTGAGTTTCTTGGACTGGGGGACTCCTGCTCAAGCTCCTGGGCCACTGCATCAGTCATCGTGTCCTCAGGGCTTTGTTGTTGGTGAGGGCTAACTGCGAAATCTGTCGGGGCCCTCTGATCATCTGTTCCGTCAGATGATTCTCCCGGCAGAACCGTTGGTATTCGGCTCCCATGGGGTCGGTGAGCCTCAATAACTCGAACGGTATGGCCATCGACGGCTGGTCCAAGTCCGTTAGTTTCGGGTTGTGGAAAAATTTCAGCCGCGGTGGTTGGTAACTCACTCCAGGAGGTAGACGAGGGATGTTCTGCTCGTGCAACTCCATGTATTGTCGGATGATGAAGGAGAACCGCCGGGCGTACGGCACATTCTTTGATCGTTTGTTCTCCTTCTGTCGGATTTGCTTGGCGAGGTCATTCCATATCAATTGAGCGAAATCATAGTTGCGAGAGAAGGCAATTCCATGGAAAAGCCTCATAATGTTGTTGTTGCCTTTGTCGAAGCCGGCGTGCTTCGGGGATAGACATTTGTTGATGATTCCAAACAAAGTCTTCCAAGGGTGTGGGATCTCGTTGCTCTGAACTTGAGCAAGCTTGGTCAGCGGCGGACGGTATCCCATCTGAAGGAAGTCACGCACGAGCTCCGCGTCAGTAGGGTGGGGGTCGTAGTTTGGGTTGTAGTGGAGGTCGAGGAAAAGACCGAAGTCATTCTTGTTCATATTAATGTGCCTCGTCCCTATCACCATTGTGAAGCTGTATGCCCCTTCAATGACGTGGCTCTTAATCATCCACCAGAATTGTTGGAGGTACACCATCGGCACTAAGGCCATCATCGTGAGATATCACCGTTGTGAAGCTGTATGCCCCTTCAACGACGTGGCTCTTAATCATCCCCCAAAATTGTTGGAGGTACACCATCGGCACTGAGGCCGTCACCGTGAGAACATGCCACAGGGGATGACCTTGTAGTATAGACACCATGATATCGTCCGGACACCTAAAGGTAGTTAGGTCGAGTTGGAAATTGGTGTCGTGTACGATGAGGTACAGGGCCTTCTCGTATATGTGAGTGTAAGTAGGATAATGATCCATCTGAAATACAAGTAAACCATTAGTTCAAGATTTTTAATTTGAGTGGAAATTAGAATCATCAAACAAGGATGATATATCAAGTCATAACATGTTTGAAAATATGCATAATTGATAACATGAAATTTGCATATAGATCATACAAAGTGAATTTTGAATAGATAATTTTATTTCGACATAAGTATGTTAGTCTCATAGAGGTTCAGTCGAAATTTTTCTAAGTGTTGTAAGCACTGTTCACTCCGTGCTTTTTATCGCGCGAGAATTAAAGTTCTCAATTGAATTGCCTTAGTGCAAATTTTAAATGCAATTCTCCGATTTAATTTGCGAACGAAAAATTTTGTTTGCAATTAAAAGCTACAGTTTAAAGGACTTAGAAAATTTTTTAAGTTTTTGAACTTAAGATATGATACTGTAGCCGAGAAATTTTACGATCAAGAAAAATTTCCGTGTAAATTTACGATCGAGAAATGAGATTTCTGAATAAATTTACAATCGAGATATTTTTCTCGCGTGAATAAAATGTTTCGCAGTGAAAGTTATCAAGCGAGTAAGTATTTCGATTTTAAAATAGTTTTTCGCTATGGAACTTTACGATCGAGAAAATTGACAGCGAGAAACTTTGTGACTCGCCGAGAAAACTTTCGATCGATAAAAATCATCACTGTGCATGTTTACAATTGAGAAATTTTATCGTCGAAAAATTAGTTTTATCTCCGCTAAAATTCTCGACCGAGAATGAAATTGAAATCGAAATAACTGTTTGCGATTGTAAGTTTTGCGCTCGAAACTTATTTTGCACCTATTATACCTATTTCGTTCAGTAATCTTTTCACTCGCATAAAATCCTAATTCAATTTCTCGATTGTAATTATTTTCAATCTACGTTATCTTTCTTAACGACTAAGTCAAAAGTTTAGCGATCGAAAAACTTTTACAGTGCAAACAATAGAACAATTGTAATTCAATTGACACTGTTTGCGAGCGAAAAAGTTCTTCGACGCCTTCAAATGGTAAAATCCCAGAGTTAGTCGTTCCTTCAATTGAACTCAAATAACGCAATCAAAATAATCTCCCTTAAGACGATTAAGAAACTTCGAAACTATCCTAATGAGCAGTTTGTAACCTAGATTATGCCAACAGACTGGTCTTTAAACACTCAAATTAGCATTCGAGTTCTCAGAATATGAACAGACGAGAAATGAACATAGAATCATGCGAAATATTTCAAAATACAGATGCACATGAAGTTTAAATACACGATAATCCCTAAAAGAAGTCAAATCTACCTTCTAAAGACGAAAATCAGAGGAAAATCGAAAGATTTAAAGGGTTTTGACGTTTTTCTTTTGAGAGAAAAAGTTTTTTTTTTCGCACGAAAATTGGACTGTTGAATTTTTGCGATCGAGGGTTTCAGCGTGTATTTAGGGATTTTCAACTGCCAGTAATGATTTCATGCAATTGGGCTGATTAGACGTTTTACGATACTTAACAATTTATAGGCCCATAACTGTTTACGATCGAGAAATTTTCTTTGGTTACTATTTAATTTTCACTCGATGATTTCGATCGGAAATCATTTGGTTCCTGTTTAATTTTGCTCGTCAATATGAAGGCGAAAATTACAACTTGGTCCCCAAATCAGTTTTCGCTCGAGAAGCTGCGAATGAAAATTGCAAAATTCGCCTGAATTTCTAGATGGTAAGTTTTTTTATGTATTTCAGACCGATCTTAAGTTTACGAGTAAATCACATAATTGCTCCCCCTATGTAGGAAAATAAATGCAATTAACTCCCTGTAATTCTGGTTGATGACATCTGGCTCCGTCAGTGCAGAAAGCTTCAACACATAATTGCATCGGAACAGATGAGTGAAAAAGCAATGGTAAGCCTGTCTCGGTGAGATGCCGATGCTTCCTTTCAGCACGCCCGTTTTGAGCTGGTGTGTAAGGGCATGACATGAGATGATGAATGCCACAAGTCAAAAAATGTGATTGCAGACGGCGATTGGTAAATTCGGTTCCCCCATCACTTTGAAACTGCTTGATTTTTCTTGAAAATTGGTTCTCAACAAATGATTGAAACCGCAAGAAAACATCATATAATTCAGCTTTGGTGCGCATGGGATAAAACCAGCAAAATCGAGAATAATCATCGATGAATAATAACGGCCATTGATTCTTCAGTAAGGGTTGACACCAAAAATAATTTCAGAAGTTGATCGCGTGACTGCCACTGGGTGTACTCAGGATTGATTTGTGTTACATTAGCAGCAACGGTGACAGTTTTCGATGGTGGGGAAGAGGAGCCATCAACTAGGGACATGAATTTTTGACTTGTGAGTAAAGGCTCGATCTGGGCATACCACAGTAGGTAATTGGAGGAAGATTATTAAATATTGACCATGTGGATCATTGTGGAGAAGGGGAGGGTTGGTGTTTCAGATTCGGCCATTGATCAGCGAATTGGGCACGATGGCGGCGAAGAAGAAGAGAGTCGTTGCACGAGGGTTTCTAGCCAATTAGGCTGATACCATCTGAGATTAATGTAATGCCTCAATTGAGGATTGTGATTATTGAGCCATGTAAATATAGTGTACAAGGGTAGCGTAAATAGAGCAACAAGATAACTACTAAATATAAAAGATATGCACTTAATCTTCAAGATAACTACCAAATATAAAATATATGCACTTAATCTTTATCCATATCTCTAACATTTTATAAATCTGCAATGCTTAGAGCAACAGATGTCGAAAATATTAGAGTTAATTTTGGAAGCAATTTTGTTTTTATTTGATTCCCCTTAAAAAATATTTTTGAGATAAATTGGTTAAATTCAAATTCATAAAACACGTTACCGATCCAAATATTTCACCAACCTACATTTGAACCACTGCCGAGTACTCCAAGTCGAGATAAACTCATGAAATCCTCCTCTTTGTTTCTGCAACACTTAGAGGAAGATCATCAAAATAATTTGGAATTCAAGGCACAACTTTTGTAAATGCTCCCCCTCAAATGATGCACCAAAAATTGATTAATCACTAAAGCACATGAATCAATTTTCAGGTAATGCGCAAGAAAAAAAATTTCGCTTAGATACATGGTACCTTAATCATGTATTCAAAATGTTGTGCGAGGGTATGAGCATAAACAAGTAAAATCGCATTTAAACATTTCAGTGTAAATGCAAATTACCATTGCATATCAGAATGTGCGATTTATCTTTTATATGTATAATTTTTTTAATTAATTATTTTTTTCGTAAGCATATTTAATTATTAATATTTTGTGGTCAGATTATTTTGCTACGATCATTGTCACGCCTAAAATTTCACATGACACTTGAAAGATCATATGCCGTCAAGTCCCGTCGTCAAACTAAAGAGACCTAAGTTCATAGAATGATCCATTTCGACAACTCTCACTAGGTTCACTATAGCACTCAATTATTTTTACCTTGGGATTTTTATATTTATATCACTCAAGTCAACACAAGCAATATTAAGTCATTTTACCTGTGCTCGAGGCGTTTTAATTATTTCACCTATGCGAAAGACCGTCATTTTGGAATCATAGAGACTGTAAAGGGTTTTAGTTTGGCTCTTGACTTAGAAGGAATGGATAATTCTGGAATTGTGTACTTAAGGATTTTCTTCCTTTACTACGTCAATCTCCTTCTTTTTGGTGTTTTTCTCTTATCGTTTGTTATTCTCATCGTTTACTAATCTTTTCTTCATCTCAGTCTTCACTTGCTCAAGCTTGAAGCTCCGATTCTCTACAAGGCTGAGATTATCTAGGGCGAAGTTCTTCTTGTTTGCTCTTGTGGCAGCCCCGCCTTCCACCACTACTTTCTTAACTAGTCGAAGCGACTAATGTCGTAATAACGAAATAGATTATGCGAAATTTCTTTCTTTTCATAAAAAGGAATCGTAAAGTCGCCTACAAAATCATTATGGATCCTATTTACATAGGAAAGCGCGCATGCAGGTCAAAATAAATCTATCTACTGGGCCTCCACGAGGTCGCATCCATGCACACACTTCCATCTCAAAAGCCCTCGGAAGCTTCAAAAGTTGGCCTTGCCTTGAAAATGATCACGTACCGTGATCGCGGGGTCCTACAACACATAAAACGTGGAATGAGCTTATAGAGCTCAGTAAGTGAAAATCACGCATGCAATGCACGTGACCTAAAGAGCGAAGGCATCCGCGCCAATGCTATCTACTTCTCACATTCTTCCTGACCTTTCTCACATTCTTCTTGACCTTTCATAACATATTTGGGCCCTCGGCTTTCAATCTTACTATGCACCATATAGAGCTCAGACCCCTAAGGGTACAAGTGACAGTACACACACTAGGAGGCTAAACCCGAGTACTCAATCTGTGCGTAAACCTATGGTGCCTTTCAATCCCAATGCGGTACACACTGAGAGGCTACTAGTGCCTTTCAATCCCACCGTGACCCACACTGAGAGGCTACTAGTGCCTTTCAATCCCAATACCGTCCCATTGAGAGGCTAACCCGGGCACACAAATTTCGTTTAACCCTAAGGCGCCTTTCCATCCCAATGCGGTCTGACACGCGTGCGCTTCTCACTGGTAGCTTACTACGAGGTCGCCAAACACTCGAGGTTCCCTCGGTGCCGCTCATACCCTCGAGTCGCATCCTCCAGGTTGCATCTCCCGCTACGATGTATTCCCCCTACCTTTCGTGAATCAGGTAATTCGGCTTCGTGAATCGCCGTGGTAGCATAGAAGAGCCGTGACTCATCATTGAGTCGACACAAATGCCTATATCGGCAAATATACATCGCTCTCAAGCGATCTTATACTCATGCACGCTATCTCCCTGACTCTCATAGTAATCGTGCGTGCACATGCTCATGCCATGAATATGCATATCATGTCATCATATAACGTAATTAAATCACGTAAGAACTCACATAAAATAATAAAAGCACACAACACATAATGTCATGTACATAAAAATTATGTGTTGTAGTTGCGATTTCCACTTACCTGGTATCCTTAGCTTATTGTACGGTTAAATTGCTAACCTTCGAACCCTAATTATAGAAACACATAGAACTAGGGTTTGTTAGTCTAATTATAGTTTTACTAAAATAGCTTAATTTAGAAAACCCTAGTTTCGACTTTTATGAATTTTGAAAAGATCTCTACATAAGTTTCGGTTAAATATCGACATGTCTCAAAATAAACTCCGACATAACACATGCTAAGATTTCGAGATTTAATTAAATAAAACACAATCTCGACATGACATATGTTCTGAAATGAATCTCGATATAATTTAAATCATAGATTCTCGAGCTTTTATACTAGATATGGAGATTTAAGTTATATTATACTTAAGATGTCGAGCTCTTATAACGAGATGTCGATATTAATTTTCCATATAGATCTCGAGACTTAAACTATATTACATTTCGACATTTATAGATAAAATGATTTCAAAAGGAATCTCGAGCTTGATTATGCACCACGAGATTTCGACATTGACAAGGACTTCGAGATTTTGGCTAATTAATACACGGATTTCAACATTACAATTTCTACACCAAGATAACAAGTAAGGATCTTGATGTGATATGAATCATAAAATCTCGAGTTTTTATACTAAACATAAAATTCGATATGGACTATAGAATTTCGAGCTCTGTTTCAATAATATACAACATTTCGACCTAATACACCTAAGGATATCGAGATGTATGTCACATTCTATACAAAGATCTCGAGACTTATATTTGTCGACATTATAAATAAAATGTCGGGATGTTTGTCGAGATTACCATTAAAATGTCGACCTATTATATAAGGATAGATTTCGATATGTTTCTTCGAGATTATAATCTGGAAAAAAAATCCTATCATTGCTTGAGATTTTCGATCAACACCTTCAAGCTGCCTTCTTCTTCAAATAAAAATCTAATATCTACCTTACTAATTTCTTTTCTACACAGAATATGCATAATTCCAAGTATCTATGTTAGTATGGTTTACGCCCAAAGAACAATAATTCCCAAGAATACTATATACTTCAAAATCATTCAACACTTAGGAACATAAATCGCATCTTAAAGGTTCATGGCTTTTCTAAACATAATAACCTATGAAAATTGCTTATACTTCTTAACGTATATTACTACTAAAATAATTTAACAGAGCTCAATTTGAACCATATACCATACCTTGAGTTTTCAGATCCTTGTGTTGGTAAATTCTCCTCAGTTGTTGATTTCCTTGTTTTCCACTTTCAGTTCGAAGTTAATATCAGGGTTTCTTTCACCAAGTTTTCGTGGGTTTCACCATCTGATATGTAATTACTTTGTTATTTCTTAACCATGCTACCTTTTGCATGTTACCATCAACAAATGACGTTGATTTCTACTTTAATCATGTCTATCCTAGCTTCAAGTGAGTTAGCATAATATTATTATTATATAGGTTTCCCTTCCAATTAAGTAATTGACACAATAAGTAATCATATATTTCAGCTTATTATTTTCCTTCATCGAAGTTTATGTTTACTAGGTTCTATATTTCGATAACCTACATTTTCAAACTAGTCTCAATTCTTTTGGAATTCTTTCTAAGTCCCAAATCAATTTCTCTATCAAAGTTAAAATTCACCATAACACAAAATCAATTAAACATACAATATGCAATTTCGTTAACATATAATGTGTATGCAAATTTATTACGTATCGATTTTCTGGTAGTCCTAGCTTCTTTATTTAATTAGTCCAACCAAATTTCTAATTCGCTGTTATCGTAAATCCCGTAATTAAATTTTACGGGTATTACATCCTCACCCCTTAAAAGAATTTCGCCCCTGAAATTCCGTCATCTGGAATAATTCAGGGTTGGTTGGGAGTTGAACTAGCTTGGTTAGAATTAGGTGATAGAAATTCACCTTAGGAAGTTATCCAGGAATCTCAAGTAATTTTCGAGGATAGAAAGGAATACGATCCTAATGAAATAGATATGAAGGTTGTTTCACTTAGTGGAACCCGTATTACCTCGAAGAGTTAACAAGAATTTCTATAATTCTAACTTTGGCAGAGATTGAAAATCATTAGCGTCCATCACGCTTCCGCTGCGCCACTCTGATACTTGAACGAACAGGTTTCCTCAGGATGATCAAAAGATTGGGGCATAGAATTATACCCCGGATATTATTGGATCTTAGGTTCCAGGAATTCAAGTACGGGTTTCTATTTCGAATGCCTATCTACTACGATCACGATTCAGATCGACACTCGAACTGGTATCAACCAAGTCGGCTAAAAAAAATCCTGAGTCTTACCACATGAGTGGTGGATGCAAAAGAAAATGTGGTTCATAAGTCCACTAGAATGCATTTTGAGGTTTAATCGGTTAGAAGAGTACCTTCCATCTCGGACTGATTGTTTTCAGTTTCTTCCGCCGTAAGCATGTATACTCGAGCGGGGGCCGTCAGCAGCTTAGCCTGGTTTGCTCCCTGGCTTCCAGATGCATTCTCTGGGCATACTACGGAGTAGTGGCCTGTCTTTCCACATTTAAAGCAGGTGGAGTTTCGGGAGAAACCGCCAAGGTGACGTCGTGCACATTTTGGGCATACGGGTGCATTCGGTTGTGGTCTCCCTTGATTCAGATTTGTTTGTTGAGGTGGTCCGGGTCGATTTTGGAAGTTGGGATTTACATTCTTAGGAACTAACGGTTTCTTCAGGTTGTTTCTGTCCTCTTTAGGTCCATGTTCGAACTTCCGTTTAGCTTCATGTGCTCGTACAATTCGGATTTCGGCTTGCTCAGCCAGCAGGGCTCGTTCCGCCATTTGGGCATAAGTAACCCCTTGGAATCCAGTCATGCCGACGTCGCGATAGAGTTCTGGCTTCAAGCCCTCCATAAATCGTTCGATTTTCAGCAAGTCGGTGCTTACCGTGTGGGTAGCGAATCGGGAAAGTTGTTCGAATTTCCTAATATACTCCGCCACCGTCATTGCTCCTTGGCGGAGATTGATGAACTCGTTCATCCTCTGAGCACGGACGGGAGCAGTGAAATACTTATTTCGGAAAAGTTCTTTGAAATGCTCCCAGGTCATGGTTAAGGGATCTTCGAGAGTTAGTACGGTATCCCACCAGTGACCTGCGCTTCCCCTTAATAGGTAACTAGCGCACAAGACCTTTTCTGGTTCAGGGGTACGGCTATGCTGGAAATAGTTTCTAAGGTTCGGAGCCAATCCTCAGCCGAGGTTGGGCCAACATCATCTTCAAAGGTTGGGGGTTGAGTTTACGAAATCTTTCCCCGATCATTTCGATTCTGTTGGCCTGAGGGGATCCGTTGCTTGATTGCCCACCAGCGTTTTGTTGCTGGATCAGTTGCTGAATTTGGGCAGATTGTTGGCAGACTGTTCCGCGAGCTGAAGGATAGTCGCATCCCGACTATCAATAGAGGCTGCGGGTTCTTTACCTTTACCTTTTATCCTAACGTTTTTAAGGTCAATAACTCATATAATTGCAGAAATTCATAAAACATAAAACTTACGAGCAAGGCCGCTTCCGTGCTTTTGACTGTGTGTACATGGACAGTCTGCAGAACCTATATCCTAAGCTCCCTGTGGCAGCCCCGCCTTCCACCACTACTTTCTTAACTAGTCTAAGCGACTAATGTCGTAATACCGAAATAGATTATGCGACATTTCGTATAAAATTTTTTTCTTTTTATAAAAAGGAATCGTAAAGCCGCCTACAAAATCATTACGGGTCCTTAAAGCGCGCATGCAGGTCAAAATAAATCTATCTACTGGGCCTCCACGAGGTCGCATCCATGCACACACTTCCATATCAAAAGCCCTCGGAAGCTTCAAAAGTTGGCCTTGCCTTGAAAATGATCACGTACCGTGATCGCGGGGTGGTCCTACAACACATAAAACGTGGAATGAGCTTATAGAGCTCAGTAAGTGAAAATCATGCATGCAATGCACGTGACCTAAATAACGAAGGCATCCGCGCCAATGCTATCTAATTCTCACATTCTTCATGACCTTTCTCACATTCTTCTTGACCTTTCATAACATATTTGGGCCCTCGGCTTTCAATCTTACTATGCACCATATAGAGCTCAAACTCCTAAGGGTACAAGTGGCAGTACACACACTGGGAGGCTAAACCCGAGTACTCAATCTGTGCGTAAACCTATGGTGCCTTTCAATCCCAGTGCGGTATACACTGAGAGGCTACAAGTGCCTTTCAATCCCAGCGTGACCCACACTGAGAGGCTACTAGTGCCTTTCAATCCCAATGCCGTCCCATTGAGAGGCTAACCCAGGCACACAAATTTCGTTTAATCCTAAGGCGGCTTTCCATCCCAATGCGGTCTGACACGTGGGCGCTTTTCACTGGTAGCTTACTATGAGGTCGCCAACACTCGAGGTTCCCTCGGTACCGCTCATACCCTCGAGTCACATCCTCCAGGTTGCATCTCCCGCTACGATGTATTTCCCCTACCTTTCGTGAATCAGGTAATTCGGCTTCGTGAATCGTCGTGGTAGCATAGAAGAGCCGTGACTCATCATTGAGTCGACACAAATGCCTATATCGGCAAATATACATCGCTCTCAAGCGATCTTATACTCATGCACGCTATCTCCCTGACTCTCATAGTAATCGTGCGTGCACATGCTCATGTCAGGAATATGCATATCATGTCATCATATAACGTAATTAAATCACGTAAGAACTCACATAAAATAATAAAAGCACACAACACATAATCTCATGTACATAAAAATTATGTGTTGTAGTTGCGATTTCCACTTACCTGGTATCCTTAACTTATTGTACGGTTAAATTGCTAACCTTCGAACCCTAATTATAGAAACACATAGAAATTAGGGTTTGTTAGTCTAATTATAGTTTTACTAAAATAGCTTAATTTAGAAAACCCTAGTTTCGACTTTTATGGGTTTTGAAATAGATCTCTACGTAAGTTTCGGTTAATTATCGACATGTCTCAAAATAAACTACGACATAACACATGCTAAGATTTCGAGATTTAGTTAAATAAAACACAATCTCGACATGACATATGTTCTGAAATGAATCTCGATATAATTTTAATCATAGATTCTCGAGCTTTTATACTAGATATCGAGATTTAAGTTGATATTATACTTAAGATGTCGAGCTCTTATAACGAGATGTCGATATTAATTTTCCATATAGATCTCGAGACTTAAACTATATTACATAAAAATTTCGACATTTATAGATAAAATGATTTCAAAAGGAATCTCGAGCTTGATTATGCACCACGAGATTTCGACATTGACAAGGACTTCGAGATTTTGGCTAATTAATACCCGGATTTCAACATTACAATTTCTACACCAAGATAACATATAAGGATCTCGATGCGATATGAATCATAAAATCTCGAGTTTTTATACTAAACATAAATTTCAATATGGACTATAGAATTTCGAGCTCTGTTTTAATAATATACAACATTTCGACCTAATACACCTAAGGATATCGAGATGTATGTCACATTCTATACAAAGATCTCGAGACTTATATATGTCGACATTAAAAATAAAATGTTGGGATGTTTGTCGAGATTACCATTAAAATGTCGACATAATATATAAAGATAGATTTCGATATGTTTCTTCGAGATTATAATCTGGAAAAAAATCCTATTATTGCTTGAGATTTTCGATCAACACCTTCAAGCTGCCTTCTTCTTCAAATAAAAAACCAATATCTACCTTACTAATTTCTTTTCTACACAGAATATGCATAATTCCAAGCATCTATGTTAGTATGGTTTACGCCCAAAGAACAATAATTCCCAAGAATACTATATACTTCAAAATCATTCAACACTTAGGAACAGAAATCGCATCTTAAGGGTTCATGGCTTTTCTAAACATAATAACCTATGAAAATTGCTTATACTTCTTAACGTATATTACTACTAAAATAATTTAACTGAGCTCAATTTCAACCATATACCTACCTTGAGTTTTCAGATCCTAGTGTTGGTAAATTCTCCTCAGTTGTTGATTTCATTGTTTTCCACTTTCAGTTCGAAGTTAATATCAGGGTTTCTTTCACCAAGTTTTCGTGGGTTTCACCATCTGATATGTAATTACTTTGTTATTTCTTATCCTTGCTACCTTTTGCGTGTTACCATCAACAAATGACGTTGATTTCTACTTTAATCATGTCTATCCTAGCTTCAAGTGAGTTAGCATAATATTATTATTATATAGGTTTCCCTTCCAATTAAGTAATCGACACAATAAGTAATCATATATTTCAGCTTATTATTTTCCATCATCGAAGTTTATGTTTACTAGGTTCTATATTTCGATAACCTACATTTTCAAACTAGTCTCAATTCTTTTGGAATTCTTCCTAAGTCCCAAATCAATTTCTCTATCAAAGTTAAAATTCACCATAACACAAAATCAATTAAACATATAATATGCAATTTCGTTAACGTATAATGTGTATGCAAATTTATTTACATATCGATTTTTTGGTAGTCCTAGCTTCTTTATTTAATTAGTCCAACTAAATTTCTAATTCACTGCTAAATCGTAAATCCTGTAATTAAATTTAACGGGTATTACAGTTCTCGGGCCGATACCGCGCTCCTTTTCTCTTAATCCCTGGTGAGGTTTCAGAGATTATCGATTTGAAGAAGTTCGCAGTTGTGGAATTCGAACCCAAGGCCGTGCTCCTCTTCTCGTTTCTCGATATAACCGGATTATCGTTGGAGAAGTTCACTTCGTGGTGCTCCTCTTTCCAGCCGTTATGACGAGTGTACGAGATTATCAATGGAGAAGTTCACAGCAACATCTATGCCCCTTTTAATGAATTCTAGAAGATTTCAAAAAATAGGAAGGCATGTTCTTCTGGACAATATTATTTTTGTGCGTTGAGCATTCCTCGTGTGCGTTGTCCACCTTCTTTTGTCATCTTTTTCTTTGTCATATCATTTTCTCCCCCTCCTTTTCTCGATTGACCATCCCTTCGAAAACTTAGTTGTTCGGTTGAAGGCTCAAAGGATTTTCAAGTGAAGAAAAGGATATTGGAGAAAGCTCAAAATGGATGACAAAAGGCTATTTTAAAGGATTGGAATTTTCTATATGTAAGGCCAAGTGAGGAGTTTTCTAAGTGCTCTAATCATTTTCCTACGGAATTAACGCAAGGCGAGTATGAAGCCAAGAATCACTAGTTAAGACAAGCAATTAATGTATGACTCGCTCAAGGATAGATCCGTAGAAAGGAAAAATAAAAGGCCAGAATCTCACTTATGTAAAAGTGTCTTTGTGTGTAGTGGAACAAACTAATGACCTTTAGACACAAGAATGCGACTTAGACTGACCAATTTAAGCAACAAATCAGTCTCATGTCAGTGAAATCTATTCGTGACGTAGATCAAGCATCCTAAAGGTATCGTCATGCCCCTTATATTATACTTATATGTATACTATTTTTGTATTTTTGAATTATTTTAGTATAACAACATTTTTATTTAAAAATGAAATATTTCACGCAAGATATAGCCGTTTTAAGTATAGAAAACACATAGCATAGAACATGTGAAAGCACGTAGAATCACATAGCGCACACATTACGAAGGTTAAACATGCCTAATTTTCCAACAAGAAATTGGAACCGTTTTTCATCCAATGCCTTGGTGAAAATGTCAGCTAGTTGATATTTCGTGTTCATAAAATACATGTCAATGGTGCCTTTTTCTACGTGATCTTTGATGAAGTGATATCGTATGTCTATGTCTTTTGTGTGTGAGTGGTGAACAGGATTGCACGTACTCGCAATGGCACTTTGGCTATCGCTATAAATGGGTATCTTAGTTAGATTGTACCCATAATCGCGAAGCTGAGTCCGCATCCATAACATTTGCGAGCAACAGCTGCGGCCCCGACATATTCTGCTTCAGCCGTTGATGTTGAAACGCAGTTCTGCTTTTTGGATGACCAGCAAACCATCTTTTCACCTAGAAATTGAGCGCCACCGTATGTGCTTTTCCTGTCTATTCGGCAACCTGCATAGTCAGCGTCAGTGTAGCCAATTAGTTTGAAATTCGTACCTTTAGGATACCACAATCCTAAGGTAGATGTGCCCTTGAGGTAGTGCAAGATTCGCTTCACCGCAAGCATGTGAGATTCCTTAGGGTCGGCTTGAAAACGGGCGCATAATCGGGTGGCAAACCTGATGTCCGGTCGGCTTGATGTGAGATATAGAAGAGACCCAATGATGCTGCGATAAAGGGTGATGTCGACCATTTTTCCAGTGGGACCGGCATCCAACTTGTAGCTTGGTGACATAGGAGTGCTGAGGGCCTTACTCTGATCTTGATGGAACTTTTTCAGAATATCCTTAATATATTTTGTCTGACTGATGAAAATCCCATCATCAGGTTGTCTGACTTGAAGCCCAAAGAAGAATTGCATTTCTCCCATGTGACTCATTTCAAACTTGCTCTTCATTAAATCTCCAAATTTCTGCAAAGCCGTGGATGTGTTGATCAGAAGATGATGTCATCTACGTATACTTGGACGACCATCATATCTTTGTCTTGCCATTTGATAAAGAGTGTGGTATCGATGGTTCCTCGAATGAATCCAGACTTCACGAGGAATTCACTCAGGACATCATACCAAGCACGTGGGGCTTGTTCTAGTCCGTAAAGAGCTTTATCCAATCGATAGACGTGATCGGGGTGTGCTTGGTCAACAAAGCCTTCTGGTTGAGCGACATAGACTTCCTCTTTCAACACGCCGTTAAGAAAGGCGGTCTTAACATCCATTTGGTAGACTTTGAAGTCTTTATGAGCCGTGTTGAGCTTTTTGGTCCATGTGTGTTAGAGAGTTTTGGACAATGTAATTGTAATAATGTTAGGTCTATAAATTAAGCAATTTCGATCTATGATCTATATAATGTCTAAGAATGTGAAAATATTCACACATGCATTGATTATCAGCTATATTGATTTAAGTGTTGAATATTTGATTCGCATATGATTTGGTGATTAGTTTATGAGACTAGGTGATCGCATGTTATAGACAGCCCATGTGATAGGATATATCGTTCTGTGTTATATATGGAAATAATGCATGAGATATCCTACCGAGTTATAAAAGGAAAATATGCTGTTTATATATGGAAAGTGATATATCAGTTATACTTGTTTATTCCTGAATGAAATCGAGTAGAAAATCGTTTGCAGGTTTTCCACTTAATTTAATGTGCCATATTGAATTAATATATTTCCTTATGCTGATTGGAATATTGTATCTAGGAAAGATTTGATTGATTGACTTTGTGGATAAGGTGCTATTATATGGTATGTGCTATAAACGGATGTGATCTCTGAAATAAGGAAAGTTCTGCCATGATTGATAAATCGAATGAAGTATGCTCTGATATGATTTGTGTGCTAAACATGGTAAATATATTGATCTGATACTATGAGCAATATATGGAAACCGAGCTGATATGATGCTATCTCGTGTGCTATAATTGGAAAGTTAATCTGGATTGATTTATACTAGAAACAGATAGCAGAGAATCACTTATGGAAAGTTCTGACATGGTAAATATATGCGAAATGATTTAATATGCATGAGAACGAATTTGAGTCTTTGTGTGGCATATATTCATGCTTAAATGAGCTCTTATATGGAAAATAATCATGCTTTAATGTGCTATGAGCGTTGTGATGATTTATTAAAAAGCATGATTTTATATGGTACGAGTGACTCGAAAATTGCATGGAAACTATGCTTGATTTGGTGATTATTATATGATATAATTTTCCATGTGAAGTGCTGATTGAAAAGGATTATATATGAGCCACACTACAGATTTTCGAGGTACCTGGAATTTGAGAATATACCGCCTACGAAAGATTTTTGAGCAGAAACATATTGAGAGATTCCTGAGCCTCTATGTACAATAGCTTTCTGCCATACTGAGCTTTAACATGCGATTCCATCACTGCACGAGTGATTCATCCCGTTATTCCTACCTCCCACCATATATTCGTCTTCGGACGTGTTGTCTTCGGACGTGAGCAATACCAAGGAGGCAATGTCGACGATTACGCACACGTGAAGGGAAGGACGAGTTCTGGGGGCCCTTCGGCAGCGAGCTATGTCTGTCGGGATCAGGAGTCGAGGAACGAGACTCGGCGTGTGGTAACCTAGTGTGTCTAGTGTTCGACTTGTTTCGGTTATGTATTGGGCTAATCAATCAGTTTTATATCCAGCTATGGTGCATTATAGTGATTGGTTAAACTCTTCGGGAGCAAACCCCAAGGAGAGGTGTAAACCCCAGCTGGGGATATAACCTCTATAAAAATCCTGTCTCGCATTTACTTTTCAGTTATTTCCTTATCACTATGAGATGGACCCGACACATATCCGACGTAACTATGATATATCAGGCACACTCGTCACAAGCATCAGTAGGCATATCTAAGTTACTATACTTAGGATTTGTAAAAAGAAGAAGCATAAAATTTTATAAGCCTAATTCACCCCCTCCCCCCCTCTTAGGCACATTTATATCTTCATTTGACATCAGAGCCAGGTTACTCAAACGACGGGCCTAACAAGCCTTAGTTAAAGATCTAATGGCTTCTTCGAGTTTTGATGTTTTTGCAGAGGGACAATCCCATTTTAGGCCACCACTCTTGGATGGAACAAACTACGCCATATGGAAAAACCGTATGAAGGAATTCCTGATTGCTACAGACTACGACCTGTGGGATATCATCACTACTGGTCCTTACAATCCCAAAAAGGCGGAAGGAACTCCAAAGAAAGGTTCTGACTACGATGCAACAGACAAGTGAGGAATCTCCCTGAATGCCAAGGCATTAGATTGCTCAATCTTTTTCTTAATTGCTTCTGTAGTGGTCTGCCAGTCTTCCGCCATATGTTTTGCTGCTACACTTTTATCCCCGCTCCTTGGCATCTTAAGCAGATCCAGAGCATGTGCAGGCGCCTTCCGATACACAATGGAAAAAGGGGTCATACCTGTAGTGCGATGGACCGAGCTGTTATAAGCAAATTCAGCTTGTGCTAGGGGAGTACCACTTCTTTGGTTGGTCACCAACAATGCTGCGAATCAGATTACCCAAAGATCTGTTGGTAACTTCCGTCTGATCGTCTGTCTGTGGATGGGCTGTATTGCTGTAATTCAAGGACGAATCAGACCGATACCAAAGCGATCGCCAAAAGTGACTGAGGAATTTGCTATTGCGATCTGAGGTGATTGACTTTGGCACCCCGTGTAAACGAACCACCTGCTCAAAATATAGCTTAGCAATCCTCTGTGCATCATGAACCTTCTTGCAAGGAATAAAGTGAACCATTTTCGAAAAACGATCAACGACAACTAAAGTAGAGTCTGAACCTCTCTGCTTACGGGGTAAACCAAGAACAAAATCCATCGATACATCCTCCCATATATCCTCTGGCACCGGCAGAGGAGTGTATAGACCCGTGTTCTGTGAATGTCCTTTGACCGTCTAGCATACATAACATCTCTGCACAATTTTCCCCACATCTCTACGCAAATGCGGCCAATAGAAACACTCCATCACCGCAGCGATAGTTTTGTCTCTTCCCAAATGACCCGCTAGTCCTCCTCCATGTAAGTCGTGAATGACCTTCTCCCCTAAAGAAGACACGGGGATACAAAGTTGATTACCTTTCATCAGATACCCCTCATGAATGAAGAAATCATCATAAGACTGTCTTTCGTTACATTGCTCCAAATCTGCCCAAACTCTGCATCTCCGGCGTACAACTCTTTCAAACAGTCAAAACCCACAATCTCGTTGCTCAAAGTAACTAGTAATACATCTCTCCTGCTCAAAGCGTCCGCTACTTATTCTGAATTCCCGCCTTATGCCTCAACTTGAACAGAAATTTCTGCAGAAACTGGATCCAACGAGCGTGCATATGTTTACTAATTCGATTCTGACTACTCAGGGGTTTCAACGCATCACAGTCAGAATACAAAACAAACTCTTGTCCAACCAAATAATGTTCCCAAGTTCGCAAAGCACGCACAACAGCATAGAATTCTTTGTCGTATGTACTCCACTTAGCCGAGCATCACTAAGTTTTTCGCTAAAGAATGCTACTGGCCTTTTTTCTTGCGACAAGACTGCTCGAACCCCGACTCTACTAGCGTCGCAATCCACCTCAAAGAGATTGGAAAAATCTGGTAAGGCCAAAACGGGAGCAGTACATAATTTTCTTTCAATAGGCAAAGGCAGACTCCGTTTCTTCGCTCCAGACAAACTTCCCTTTCTTCAAACACTCGGTTAGAGGGGTTGCTACACTGCTAAATGCCGATAGAAACTAGCCAAACCCAAGAAGCTCCTCAGTTCAAACACGATTTTCGGTGTTGACCACTCTCGAATTGCTCGAACTTTCTCTTCATCTACTTGAATCCCGTCTGCACTAATAACGAACCCAAGAAACAATAGACTCCTAGTCATAAAATTGCATTTCTGCAGATTTACGTACAGCTTAGTTTCACGCAGTACGGTCAACACACTTCGTAGATGATGTAAATGCTCCTCCTCCGATTTGCTGTAAATCAGGATATCATCGAAATACACGACCACAAACTTATCATTAAATGGCCTAAGCACCTGATTCATCAAGCGCATAAAAGTGCTTGGAGCATAATCCGAAAGGCATGACCATCCACTCACAAAGTCCATCTTTCGTCTTAAAAGCCGTCTTCCACTCATCTCCCATTCTGATTCGAATCTGATGGTAGCCACTCCATAAATCTAACTTGGTGAATATTCTAGCGCCACTTACTTGTTCCAGAATGTCTTCTAGGCGAGGAATATGAAATTTGTACCCCACTGTGATCCTATTGATGGCCCTACTATCAACGCACATACGGTATGTTCCATCCTTCTTTGGCGCCAATAATGCGGGAACGGCACATGGGCTCATGCTCTCCCTGATGTGTCCCTTCTGCAGCAATTCTTGCACCTTTTCTGTAGAATTTCACTGTCTTTCGGACTCATTCTGTAGTGTGGGAGATTAGGCAAACTTGCCCCAGGGATCAAGTCAATATGGTGTTGTATGTCCCGCATAGGAGGTAACCCCACGGGCAGCTCTTCAGGCATAATTTCAGCGAACTCTTCCAGTAGTGGTTGCACGTGTTTCGGCGGCTCCACGGCCTGTTTCTCCTCACCCATCACAAGGACTTGTTTCACAACTAAAGCATGTACCATTTGGGATTCTTTGATAGCCTCTGACATCTCACGCTTAGACTGCGTGATCGTTAAGAAAGATCGGGTGCCCATTTTGGAGGCCTTAGTGCAGTTACTTGTCTTCACGGGAAGTAAATTAATTTTAATCCCGTCTTTTTCCAACCTATACATGTTATCTCGACCCGCGTGTTGAGCATCGACATCAAACTGCCAAGGTCTCCCGAACAACAAATGGCATGCATCCATATCAATGATATCACAATATATGTCATCTTTGTAAAGACCTATTGAAAACGGTACTTTACAACGTTATGTGACTTCAACTCTTTTCGTAGGCTTGATCCAACCTATGGAATAAGGGTTGGATGTTTCTCCACCTTCAGCTTCAGGGAATCGGCTACGCCCCTGCTAATGATGTTTTCACAATTCCCACTATCTATGATTAGCTCAAGAACCCGACCATTGACAGTGCAGTTAGTCCGAAACAAATTATTTCTCTGGCTTCCGTCATCTAATTTAGGAGTTAACATCAGTCGACATATCACACAGGTCTGTTCTTCATCGTCATCATATTCTTCGCCGTCGTTATCATCACCATCAGGCCCACAAAACACTTCGTCTTCATCTCCTCGGTTAATAAGATTGACGGGTTTCCTCGAGGACATTCATTGGACCTGTGACCTAGTTTCCCACAACGATAACAGTTGCTTATAACAGGTTTGCTATAAGGATTTGTTGCGGTTTTTTGCCCACCCTTTGATTCTGCAATTTTCTTCCCAGACCCCTTATCTTCCTTCCGCTTAGTACTCAGGCCGCCTTGTGCAGATTTGTTTTTATCTGCAGGGTTTCTTAAAGTCTCATCCCCGGCGTAATTTCGTTGCAGGTTCTCACTGCCATAGGTTCGTCGATTGCCATCAAACCGATTCCCAACTCTCTCTTGCATCATCAATTCAGCCTTAATCGCTAAATTATTCGCCTCTATCACACTCCGTATAACTTGCACTCCAATTTTATCCCTAATTTGTTGCTTCAAACCATCCAGGTAGCGCGTCACCTGATGTCACGACCCGACTTCCCTAACTGCCTATTCTAGCGCATTCCTATGTGCCTAGCGAGTTATGAGTAGTAAGGTACACTGAAAATGCGTATAAAATTTTTCTTTTTCCATTTACATAATGGAATGATGTTCTGTACAAGTCAAAAGAATACATGTCGAACACTAAGTTCCAGACATGATCTAACTACGAGGACGAAGGTGTGTCGGCACAGCAAAAGGCTCCTATGCGCCCGGCCTCACAGGTCGTCATCCATACACACACGTACACCCCAAAAGCAGTGCGAAGCTCCAAAAGATTTGCTTTGTCATCTAACGCGATCACGTACCGTGCTCGCTGGCGCCTACAACACATAACATAAAGAATGAGCCACCGAGGCTCAGTAAGCAGAAATCATGCATGTATGCACGTGTCCCTTTCCCCGCAAAGGCAAACCCTGCCGATGCATTACTTCTATGCAAGGGCAATCCGCGCCGATGCACCTAGTACTCGCACTAGTAAAACTCAGGGCCCTCGGCTAATCTTACTATGCACCACAAGAGCTCACGTCCCTCAGGACCATACGACAGCGGTCCACGCCGGATGGCCGAACCCTAGGATGCACGTCGTTCCCCTAGGTCGCCATATGAACCCGGTCGTCCCCGACTGTCCGGCGGTCGCTCACGCTGGTAGCCTACGCTGAGGTTGCCTACACCAGGGTTCCACCCGGTGCCGCTTATACCTCAGGTCGCACCCTCCAGGTCGCACCTTACCGCCATGGGCCATGCCCGAATCCTATCCATAGGATACCAATATATATATTTACAATAATAGTACGACGACGCTAAACGCCGCCCTGGTAGCATAGTAGACAGCCCCTGACTCAACTATGAGTCGACACACTTGCCCACATCGGCAAGTCCTCGTCGCGTACAAGCGACATATCACCATGCACACTCTATCCCATGACTCTTCCCCATGAGTTCGTGCGTGCACATGAGCATGCTTATGCAACCAAATGCAACTTATGCTTACCACATGAAAGCGTAACGATAAATTCACGTAATCACGAAACCACGTAGGCACATAGTCACATATACATATAGCACACAAGTTATGTGTTGTAGTTGGATTTCTACTTACCTGGCGTCCTTGGATTAGCCGCTACCTGACCCGGGTATTGTCCTAAGTCCAAACCTTAGACATAGAATAGTATCGTTAGGACACTATTTTAAATCAATTAATTACGTACTGACTTAGGTATTTTCCTTGGTTATAAATATCTTTAGAAGTCCTAGTTAACTTGGTACATCTCCCTTGACTTAGGGAATTTTATGAAGTTCATGAAGTTCATAAAATTCGTCCATAAGCTATTTGCTAGCCGGTCTGGTGAATTTCCTAATATTTCATCCTTTAAACTCGAACAGGCTATAAAGTCAGTCTATAAATCATATCAGTTGGCTACGTAAATTTTCGTACCAAAATTCTATCGAATGCAACGTCTACCTATACCGAAAATTGGCCCTAAGGACACCGATAGGCAAATTATGATCGGGCGTTGAAAGAGCCTATGCTCATTGGAATCGGAATATTTTTCTTATTATGATCGGGCGTTGAAAGAGCCTATGCTCATTGGACACCGATAGGCAAATTATTTTTTTTATAACTTGAATCGTTTCATCTAAGGGGTTCAATTCGTGGAGTTCTAATTCGCGAAGTCTACACCTCGCGAACTCGTGTGCGAAATCCTTATTTTATAGTTCGCGAATCATCTCTAAATTCCTAATTGGATTCGCAAAGTTCGGCCCGTGAAGTGTGTACCAATTTGGGTTCGCGACTTGTGTGAACTCGCAAATGAGGTTTGCGGCTTCATGGTTCGCGAAGTGTACCTCTCAATTTAGGATTCGCGAACTTTTCATTTCGTGAACCCTAATCCGCAAAGTTTCCTAGTTCGCGAATTCTACATGGCCGAAGCTAAGTTTTCAACTTCTCTTAATTCGCCAAACTTACCTTAATTCGCGAAACGCCTTGCATGGTTCGCGAATTCTACCTACCTTTGTATCTTGATTCGCAAACGTACTCAATTCGCAAAGTGGCTAGTTTCAAATATAATTCGTGAAATTCATTGTGGGTTCGTGATCCATGGCTTAGCCTAATTCGCGAAACATCTCAGCATTCATTCCACGAATCCGTGTATGCGAATCCTTAGAGTTCGCAAATTCTCTTTTCACCTAGGGTTCGTGAATTTTTATCTCTTCTAGAGTTTGCGAACTCATGCATGTGAAGCTTTAGAGTTCGCAATCCTCCTTTTACCAAGGATTCGCGAACCATGATTCGCGAAACCCTTATTTCACGACCCCAATTCGCAAAGTCTCTAGGTTCGCCAACTTCGATCAATTCGCGACTTTTATGGAGTTTGCGAACCTCATCATGCCTAGGGTTCGCGAACTAGAGTTCGCGAGGTTTACACTTCACGACTCCATTCCTACCAAAAACACTTTTTGACTCGCAAACCTAAAATACTTCGATCTAACCATCCCCCTTTTCAAGAACTCATTGAATACCCTAAAAACTTCAAGAACCCTAAGCTTCAAACTTAATAACACGTCTTACACATATTTTCGTACTCTAACATCCTAAACAAGTTAATATATAATATTAATGGTACAACGTTAAGGTGCGAAGATATACTTTTGATAATTATATCCGCACAATCCTAGCCTAAGATATTCCCGTGCTTATAACTCTTAGGGTATGTTTTTGCTTGGAATAAAATATAAAGCCATGGTAAGAACTCATACCTACTTCCAAGCTTTTCTTGAATTTATTTCGGTTTCTCCTTTCTTCCTTCGTTGCACATTCGATTCTTTTCTTGCTAAGTGAGTTTTGAGAGTTTAATGGGTTTTAGGTAGATATTTTAACAAATGGTATGGTGATGGGATTTGTTCCAACGTGAACTCCCCCCCATTTTAAGGGACTTTGTCTCACATATAATTTCTCATGGATTGGGCCACATGTTTAAATTTAGCCCAATTTTAACTATGGTCCAATTCCTATTATAAATTGTATTAATTCCTCCATTTTCCTTGCTCTATTTTCGAAAATCCCTAATTAAATTCGAAGTCTTACAGTGCAAATTAAATGCACCGAATTTACCAAATAATCAAGCGCACATTTTAACATGCAGATTTCACATAATTCACACGAGCACGAAATAATTTCACGAAATGCGCATAATCACAGTCATCATTTACACAAATTTATTGGCCTTACTATTCACGAGGACTCGGGTGCTACACCTGATGCACGTCACTCTCCTGTAAATCGCTCCTCTCAGCTAAGCGCAAAAATTCGGTCGTATATTCATGCACAGTTCTATGGCCTTGCTGACAACACTGGTACTGATGGAAAAGAATCTGTTCGTAATCGGGAGGTAGGAAATCTCTCCGTAATAACTGTCTCATTCTGAACCAAGTCCGAACAGGTTGCTTACCCTCTCTGTATCGCCAGTTTTGTAATCTCTCCCACCATGCAGATGCTCCTCCTTTAAATCGACAAGTCACCATCTTCACCCTCTTTTCTTGCGGGATGGATATCCATATACTCCAAGAAACTATCAACCTCGGCAAGCCAATCGACAAAATCCTCTATGTTCAGATTACCATGAAAGCTGGGAATATCCACCTCCAGTCTAAACTCACCACCGCCATACTCGATATTATTCTGGTTGTGGTTGAACCTTTCCCCACCCCTCCTAGTCGGCCTGTTTTGATCCTCAAATAAAACCAAATCCTCCTCCTCGTCGTTGGAATTTTTTTCAGCGAACTGGTGACGGAAATTAGCAGCAGGTATGTTGTGAACGTGGCCTCGCGCACGTTGATCTCTCGGTCGCTGTTCTCCAATATTCCCCGCCTGTTGGCGTCCACCTTGAGGTCACCCAATCTGTTAATCAACTCATCAAAACATCGTTCCATACGCCGAAATTGCTGATCAGCATTCCTCCCCAAGGTTCTGATGGCCCCCTCTTGAGCATCCACCCGATCTCGTAAGGCTTGAACATCCGGAACGATGTTCTGGACATCATCGCTTCCACCGAACATCGTTAGTACGAACAGAATTTGACTCTGATACCAACTGATGCTGCGTGAAAGGGTTTCAAAGACAATCTTTATTCAAACTTATATCGAAATAATAATCTTCGTTCCATAATCAAACTAATACCTATATATAGATAACATGGGCATAACCTATAACCCTGAAAGCCCATTAACCAAAAAGGAATTTAAATTTAAATAATAAACTGAAACAGGATCCGAACCCATCATCGAGACAACTTCTTGCGGGCTGTTCTTCTTTGATTTAGTTAGGAATGCCTCTGCAATATTCTCGACATAAGGTCGGGGTCAGGTTATAGGATGTGGATAATGTGAGCTCAGCTGGTGGGATTGGGTATGGGTTTGCATCCATCAGTGTATGGTTTTTGTCAATGGGGTTTTGGGTTATACTGCTTTGGCTACATGGTGTGGCCCTGGTACTATTGGTACTATTTTCGGGGTTCATAGTTGGTGGTTCCAGATGTTCCTTGTGATGAGAGCTTTGTGGTTGGGAATTGGTAGTCTGAACTTCTACGTTGCTTTCTCGATTGCCATTCCTAACAGAAGACGGGGCATGTACAAATCTGTTCAATTCTTTAACCTTGTCTGCTCGCACCCAGCAAATTGATTCTCCTTTAACTGATTAGACTTCAGATCTCTCTGTCTCCTTATACAACCCTTCTCGAGGTGTCCCACATGGCCACAATAGTAGCAGAAACTGAGTAATTGCTCGTATTTGAAATCGACCCATAGTTTTCTGCTCTTCAATTCGACGACATCCTCTAATCAAAGGGCTATTAAGATTTACTTTCACTTTTAGTTTAATGTGTCTTCCATTACTGCTGCCATTTCAGGTATCATCACATCGAGAAGTTGCGTAAACAATGCGCCAATTCTGACCCCAGTTTCCTTTGATATCAAGTGGGCGGGCAGGTTATGAACCTGAACCCATAGCTCAGCAAGAAAAAACTTTGATTCGTGATTCTTTAGATTTTCAGACCACTCCCTCAATATCAGAAATTGGTTATCGAACGACCACTGCTTTTCGTTAATCACCATGTCTTTGTCCTTGTGGGAATGGAAGATAATCTGGAAGACATTATGCCCCAGCTCTACGATTTTGCAATTGTGTTGTGTTCAAATGGTCGACAGAGTATTTCTGAGGCCCACGAAGTTCGCCTTTTTATCTCCAAATATCCTCCCTGCAAGACTTCTATTGCATTCCTCCACGCTAACAATCACGTCAACCTCCTCTAGTTCTACGCCCTCTTTCTCAATGCTTGACAAACTAAACGTACCGAGCTTATGTGACAATTCATCCTCATGATTTGGGAATGGTGTCTCTTCCATTACGCTGCCAAGCAATGAATCTTTTCCAGCTCAAGCCTGCACAAATGAAAACAGAGGGAAAAAATAGAAAAAGAAAACTGGAAAAATGAAAGAGAGAAGTAGGTAAGAGTTTGGGAGCTTTCGGTTGGTGAATAGATGAAATGCCGACTATTGTGATTTAGATTTGTAGGACATGGTTAACTGAAAAGTATCTAGGGTTTTCAATGGAGGATTTTCCTAATTTTGGGGAATAACATGGTTGGGTATTTTACACCTGGTTTCGGATTCGTATTTGTATCTGCTGGATAGGAATATAATTCGTTATGAAAGAGATTCTTGATAGTTTGCCTTCATACAGAAGGAAAGGAGATCTCTCGTACGTGAAGGAGATAAGGGCACTTCACATCGCTCAGGAAGGAAGACTTCAACGGGTGAATATGAGATTGATGTTGAGAAAATAAATGTTATAAGAGAAATGCTTATCGTTGGTGTTGATGTGTTGAATTTATTTTTATTCTTGATGGTGTTTACATTATTTTATTGTTAACGAATTGAATTAATTTAAGCTTACTTAAATAAAAAACAAAAAAAAAAATAAAAACCGGAACCAACCCACGGGTACCCGACCATCAGGTACCCGAATTTGATCGGGTCGGAATTGGGTATCAAAATAACTACCCGGAAAATTGCGTATCCGACCCGAAAAACCCTAACCACAGGAAAACCCGACCCGATCCACCCCGACTCTTCCCACAACGGCAAACGTCATTGCGAGCTAAGTTCAATAAATAAACCCTCTAGGAAGAGGCTCTTTGATTTCAGCGGCGAAATCACATGTGCGGAAGAGGCCGTTGTACGCTAGGGCCCGACGACATAACTTGGGCGTGTCATGTCACCTCTTGCCCCGTTCAGCGCCTCAACATAGAACGGTAACAATACGAACGAGGAAGTTTGATTTTATTTATTTTTTTAATCTTTTGTCGCGAAGGAAGCTGATTGAATTCACATGATCCGCGCATTTGCTGCACATGTTTAACTTATGGGAAGCAAAAAAAAAAAAAAAAAATTGGGTAAAAGTTGAAAACTTTCTTAGGTTCCGGCCGTCGTACAATGTCGCACCTGGACTTGATGTTCCAGTCGTACGGAGAGACGATAAAGGAGGCGGCGGCGGCGGCGTCGTCATTTTGCAGTGCATGAAGTGGGGGCTTATTCCGAGCTTCACCAAGAAAACTGAAAAGGCCGATCACTTTAAGATGGTATCATTCAAATTTATTATGATTTAATTGTTCTTTCGTTTATTTATATTTGGGACGACTGTTTCGGATTTTTAGGGTCTCTTTTTTACCGTTTCTGGAACAGGGCAGTTCCGTATTGTGAAATGTCTTGTTTCCTTTATTACTAACGGAGATGTGCGCTGAAATGAAGATGGTGTTTCTAGTCTATGTTTGTCTCTTGGAATTTGGCTTTGGATCATTGAAAAACCTTTATTTTTGATATCTGCGTCGAGAATATTCACATTTTCTCATTGTTCATATAGTGAATGATTCCTAGGATAATTTCTTTTCACGAAATACTACGGTTACTACTTTCAAGAATGTGATGTATGCATGTCATTCTCCGAGGAACTGAGCTGGAAACTTTAAGAAACGATTGTATGGTAGCACACTGTTGTGTCAACAATGTTCGGGATAACAACGTGGTGGATCCACAACCTTCCTTTTGTTGAATAGCACCTATGAAATTTTGAAGAGACCATTACTATGCTACCTTTTGATTAAATCATTGTCTACGTTCTGTTGTGCAAAGTGTTAGTTGCACCCATCTTTGAAAAAATCATCCTGACAATTGATTTCCATTGACAGTTTAACGCTCGATCTGAATCGGTGAGAGAGAAGCCTTCTTTTAGCCGACTTCTGCCAAAGAATAGGTGCCTTGTGTGTTTTGAGGGGTATGTACGCCTTATGGTCCGTTCTTATTATTGATAGGAAGCATTGACAAGTTTTTAACAGCACTTCTTATTGAGAATATCAACCTGACAATTATATTTCCTTCGTTCATGATTTGATTAAGCCTGATAATGTATTATCTACATAGTAGATTCCGTTGCTACACAAGTGAATTCACTTATTTCAAGTTTAAACAGATTAATGTGATGAGCTCGATGTTAAGTCCTAAGCCAATAATGTTTCTAAATTAAGCTAAACTGAGAAACTCCTAAAGAATTAACTTTCAATGTCCTTCATTCACACTTGTTCCAGGTTTTATGAATGGAAGAAAGACGGGTCGAAGAAGCAGCCTTACTACGTTCACTTTAAGGATGGGCGACCCCTCGTTTTTGCTGCTCTTTATGATCTTTGGAAAGATCCAGAAGGTGAAAACACATATTTGTTGAATTTAAATTTATTTGATTTACTGCAAACAAACTATGATCAAGCATTCGACTTAATGAATTGCATGTTCACTTTTTAAACATCTTTCTGTTTTGTTCCCTTTTGGGTGTAGGAGAAACGCTCTATAGCTTCACCATTCTGACAACTTCACCATCGTCGTCTCTCAAATGGCTTCATGGTTTGTGTTTCTACTCTCTGAAGGATACATAAAAACGCTTACCTTTGTTGCTAACTGTTTCTATTGAAAATTAAGAAGAGTTCTCGTGATAACCGTTCATTAATTCATTCACACAGATCGGATGCCTGTTATATTGGGTAGTGAAAAATCAATCGATGTGTGGCTGAACGATTCACCCGTGCCCAGTCTTGCTAGCATTCTCAAACCATATGAAGAAGCAGATTTGGTAAGTGTATTGTACAGCTTTGTCCGCAACTCTTTTAACCGAGATTGTAATAAAATAAGGATTTCACCTTTTCTTTTCTTTTTTCTTTTTGCGAACAGGCGTGGTACCCTGTGACCCCTGCTATTGGCAAACTTTCTTTCGATGGTCCTGAATGCGTTGAAAAGGTATTGCAAATACATATTTGAAACCAATATGTTTTTGTCCATGTAGAAAAGTATGTTTATTTTGCCGCATACATTACAGGTTAAAACAGAGGAGGCATGTAATAAAGAGATATCGCAGTTCTTCCCAAAGAAAGGAGGCCAAGAGCTAAAACTTGATGGAACCACAATTAAGGAAGAATCTGCCGATGTGGATAATGTGGAAAGCAAATCCCGTATAAAGGGACAAGCTTTTGAAGATGGCGGTCGTGATCGAGAAGTAAACGTGCAAAATGAAAACGAAGAGAGCCATTCAACAGTTGAACCACACTCTACTGTGAAGAATGAACCGATTCAGTCAAAGATGGTTCAAGAACTCAATACTGTTGATGATGCTTTCGTATGTCCTGATAGGGTTCATCATATTATCCCAGAAAAGCGTGATTGTGATTCTGATCTTCACTCTACAAAACGAGGAAAACATGATAACAGCAGCGGGCCAATGAAAAAGAAGAGCAAAGGTGATAAAAAGCAGCCAACGCTGTTCTCTTACTATGGTAAAACGTAAAGTAGCCCTATCACCTTCTCATTTATTAGATCTATGTATGATGTATGGCAGTTAAGATGGGATATTAGCTTTAGGAGAGCGCAGGCCTGCAATTTTGTTCCTAGAGTAATCTCCATCAGCTGTTGCGGTTCTGTCTCAATTTATATAATGTGTTTTGTGTATCAAAGAACTTTCAAGGAGTAACTGTTAGGCTGGAAGGATTGATGACAGCGTCTGAAGCAAACAACTCAATAAATGATACTAAGTCACTTATTGAGTCGTTGCCTTGCCTTGGGGTGGGTTCGGGCCGAAGAAGCAATGTCACTCGATCATTATCAAACGGACTGCAATCTTTTTCTGTCCGTGAAGATCCCACCAGAGCGCCTTCTACTTCTAATAAGCCATGAACTAGATCCGAATCATTCTCCATAAGAAGTGATCCCCTTTTTTTCATCGGGTCCGGGTAGAGATCAAAGATCTTGAGCGACCGATCCGGCAGAACAACTCAAAAGATAAAGAAGTATCGTTAATTTCTTCATGCTCGTTCCAAGTTCGAAGTACCAGTTGTACAAATAAGAATCCCCTTCGTTACATGATTTCTTCTTCGTATAGATAGATATAGGATCTATGGGGTAATTACTTGGAAGTAAATTTTGTGCTACAGCCCTTCCTATATGATAGAAAAGGATCCCATGATCCTGAACCGATCTTACCTAGGATCGCAAATCCCAAGTATGAAGAGCGGATCTAATTGTATTATTGTGGATATAAGCTACTTTCCAAACTCCCACTAATTCTCGAACTCAAAATGCATTAATTATTCTCAAACAATTAATCTGACGTTAAACTCAAAAGAATATTTTCAAATATTGTTTTCCAAAACTTTTATACTCGGACATATTTTTAACTTTTGTAAATTAGACCACGATATTAATTTTAATTCGATTGCACCATCATAGAAGTATAAAAAAACTAACTTTGAGAGTTAAGATCGTATTGAAATTATAGTTAGATATTGATGATCAACAATGTTCTTATTTTCTAATCAAAAATTTTTATTCAGATTTCAAATTAAATTGTCTATTTTCGTTCAAGAACAGCTGCAAACAAGCCTTAGAACAATTCAATTTGTCATAATGTTAATGAGTAATCTAGGAAATATGATTGGTCTCTTAATTTATTAGCAATTATCCCTCTATTTGTAATTTAATAAGTTGTACAGTTTTTCATATCACTTTTAATTTTTTTGATTTATTATACTTATGCTTCTAGACATTATTTTTCTTTTTATATATTTTAATTCCCTTAAACAATACAAATATTTCAATGTGGATGTTTTTGGAATATTAATGACTCAAGAATTTATGATAATTAAGTTTAGGTGTATAAATGATTGTAGTTTTGCATGAGTTGCATAGATGACCAAATTGTATTTTAGTGTATGATTTTAGTATAAGTAGGTGATTTGAGTTACATTTGAAAAATACACAAAGGTATAGAAATTATATTATCTCCCTCTAAATTCTTTCCTTATATTATTATCAAAATAATCATAATATAAATAAAATAGTCTTATATAAATTAACCATAATAAATATTGTATAACACGTTATTAGCACCGGCTCTCTCCGGCGATGATCAATCTTCGTCGAAGATCTTCTAAGATATATAACTGGATTGCTATTCACCGCCCCTTTTTCCTAGTCACCGCCCCCTAAAGGGCTGAAAGAAGACCTTTTTGGCCTTTTGAATTAAATTTTTATTTAAAGTCCTTTTCTAGACAACAATTTCATATCGCAATCAAACATTCAAATCAGACTAAAACAAAACAAAAAAAAAAAGTTCAAATCGCAATCAAACATTCAAATCAGACTCAGACAAAACAAAACAAAACAAATTAACGTAAAATTCGTTCGTACGTATGTAATTATCGAACTTGACTCGATCACGCACCAAAAAAAGTCCCGACCGAAAAACAATCTCGTCTTTTCCGGCCGGACCGAAAAATAATTTCGGCCACATCAAGGCAGGACCGAAACACAATTTCGGTCGTACCTTGAAGTGGCCGAAACGAAATTTCAGCCCTGATGGTTACAACCGAAATTATGTTTCGGTCGAGACTGGTCCGACCGAAATTAAGTTTCGGTCGAAACCGTCGGGGCCGAAAATATATTTCCGCCGGCACCTAATATGGCCGAAATTTCTCTTCGGCTGAGTATATATATATATATATATATATATATATTAATTCGATTATTTAATTAGATTATTTAATAGGATTATTTAATTAGATTATTTAATTGGATTATTTAATTGGATTATTTAATTAGATTATTTAATAGGATTATTTAATTCGATTATTTAATTGAATTATTTAATTCGATTATTTAATTGGATTATTTAATTAAATTATTTAATTGGATTATTTAATTAGATTATTTAATTCGATTACTTAATTAGATTATTTAATTGGATTATTTAAGTCGATTATTTAATAGGATTATTTAATTCGATTATTTAATAGGATTATTTAATTGGATTATTTAATTAGATTATTTAATTGGATTATTTAATTGGATTATTTAATTTGTTTATTTAATTTGATTATTTAATTGGATTATTTAATTCGATTATTTAATTGATTGGATTAATTAATTGGATTATTTAATTCGATTATTTAATTAGGTTATTTAATTAGATTATTTAATTCGATTATTTAATTTGATTATTTAATTCGATTCGGGTCCAGCCAACCCCGGCCCGATCCCCGACCCGAAACCCGTCCCGGTATATATTATATATGTAATTTATTTTTTCGTTTATATATATGTCATAATTGTTAATAAAAAGCTATGTAGCCCAATGGATAAGTACTTTCTTTATCAAGTAGAGGTCATGGGTTCAATTCCTAAATACTACAATATATGTTGCCTTTTTATAAATTAGAATAGTAAAAAAACGAAAAAGTAAAAATTAATGGGGTCTGGCGGGCCGAACGGAGATTTCGGCCGGGCCTATGCGGGTCGAACTGAGATTTCGACCGGACCGATGCGGGCCGAACTGAAATTTCGGTCGGGCCTGTGCGGGCCGAACTGAGATTTCGGCCGGGCCTGTGCGGGCCGAACTGAGATTTCGGCTGGGCCGATGCGGGCGGAACTGAAATTTCGGCCAGGCCTGTGCGGGCCGACCAATAATTTCGGCCGGGCCTGTGCGGGCCGAAAATGTCGATCGGCCAGCACACAGCCCGGCCGAAATTTCAGTTCGGCCCGTGCGCAGCCCAGTCGAAAATTTCGTTCGAATTTCCTTATCGATCGATCGTTCGAATTTATTTGTGTATGTAGTTTTCAGTATTTCGTACAAGAATTATATATTTAGTTAGTTTTTTCTTTTTAAATTAATTTAAATATCATAAGGGCAAAAATGTCATTTTCAAGCCCTTTAGGGGGCGGTGACTAGGAAAAAGGGGGCGGTGAATAGCAATTCCCATATATAATCGAGGTATGTAATTTTATTTTGTGTGCTGTAAGTTTTTTTATAATATTGTACACTTATATTATGAATAGTTTAAAATTTTCAACTGAACGCCTTAGCCCGAGTAGTTTCGCGGAATATCATCACTATAGTGATGTGAGCTCCAGATTTCGATTTCCCGTCGTGGCATGTGAATTAAATTATTATGATGACATGAATCATGTCGTTTTATACAAAAATGGATCTCCTGCTCCTAACTTTCGTTATCACTATATGGATAATATTTTTACGAAATTTTCCGAAATTTATTAATATTATTTTTTCCTTAATAGAATGTAATTTTTCCTTTAAAATTATTATTACTCAAAATATATTTTATTTTGAAGGATGTTGCTATGTCCAATGTTTGAAGTGTTGCTTATGTTTATTAGTACGGGAGCACTGATCCGGAAGTGGAAATTATTTTTCATAAGATTTTTTCAAAAAAGATAGTGAAAAAGAAACTAACGAAGATATTGAAGAAGAGTAGTTATAAATTGCTTTTAATATTTTGTTGTGTCTTTTTATTGTTAAATGGTTTTGTATTTTACGGTAATATGACGAACTTGGCAAGCCTCCAATTTGTTGCACTTGATATCAATGCAAGGACTATTTATCTTGGAAACTAAATGCCGAAGTTCACCTAAAATCCAAAGGTTTAGGCGACACCATTATCGCTCCGAATACTACAACAAATTAAGGCGCAGTCGACGCCAGTGGCACAACAATATCCACCACTACGTAGATAAGGCAAAAGCCTCGATATTTCTTCGCCACCATATTCATGAAAGTCTGAAAACTGAAGTCTTAAATGAAAAGGATCCGGCTAAGTTGTGGAAAAGTTTGAATGAACAATACGACCACCTGACAGCTGTTATCCTGCCCAGGGCAAGGTACTAGTGGATAACTTCACGACTGCAAGATTGCAAATAGGTGAATAAATATAATTCTGCGGTTCATAGAATCACACATTGAAATTATATGGAGTAACAATCACCGATAATGAGCTCGAAAAAACATTCACCACTTTCCGTCCATAAATATAGTGTTACAATAAAAATACGTGAAATGCAATTTAAAAGGTATGCAAAACTAATATCTTTTATTGTCGCTGAACAAACCAATGAATTGCTGATGAAAAACCACGAATCTCGACCGATCGGTGCGACTGCGCTCCCTGAATCGAGTGCGGTCAGAGAAAATAATATTGATAATAATAGAGGTAACGGTCATGGACGTGAACATGGCCTGGTGGATATCGCGGCCGCGGCCGCGACCGTGGTCATGGCCGAGGTCGTGGCTGAGGATACTACGGAAGTAGTTCTGAGGATTTCCGTGGTGGTTATCATAACTCTCGTGGCGGTCATCAAAATATTCCCCAGAAGAGGAAATACGATAATAAAAATGAGAAGCACCGAACAAAAGATTGATGAGCAATGCTATCGGCCATTGGTCGCGAACTTGTCGCACGCCCAAACATTTTGTTGAATTATATTCAAAGGACAAAGGAAAGAAAATTGAAAAGAATCTTATTCAGGTGAAACTCGCCTCTACTTATGGTGTCAATGATGAAAGTACGCATTTCGAGGCCGCATACTTCCAATAGGTTTGATGATTTCCTTCACTTGCAGGGACGGATCTAGGATTCCAACGTTGGGGGGTGGGGGGCTCCATATTAATCTTCCTAACAGAATGAAAAAACAAAAGAACCTTAAGAAATTCAAAGTTCTACACAGTTCATTCAAAATAATATTTCCAACACATCTCATGCCATAAATATTAAATTAAATATTATCATAAGACTAACACAAGCACAACGGAGCGGTGGCAATTAAATGCCAATTAAAGTAATTCAAGGCCAATTTACTAATTCAAGGCCCTGTAACAAGCAAGCCCGATGACAAAAGAGAAATGAAATGGCCCATGAAGATGCAGAGAGGCAAAATAAATTAATTTACAGAAATAAAAAGGCCCAAGCAACTTTTTTAGTCTGTCCAGCCCATAACAAATCTTCCGCCCATCACCTAACCCTAATTGCAAGATTCCAGTGGGGGCTGAAGTTGCAGTAGAGAAAGGAGAGAAGAACAGCCGGGGTTACTGCTGGAATAGCCCTAAGGGGTGCTCCGGCTGACCGGGTGGTCAACGGACCCCGAGCCCCTGTATAGCTTCGTCCCTATTCACCTGTTATTATTGTATACTTAATTACGGGTGTTTTATATGCGTGTTATGTATGTATCTTTGTTGTTGATCTTTTTGGTCCATGAGCGTGAGAGTGTTTGATGATCTATGTAATTGCAATGACATTAGGTCTATAAATTAAGCTATTCGATTTGTATTAGACAAGATGTCTAAGTATGATAAATATTCGAATAAACATTGATTAATGAGCTATGAAATGATTACTTATCGAATATTTGACTCACATGTGATTCTGTGATTATTTGGTGAAACTATGTGATCGCATGCTATAGATGTCTCATATGCTAGGATATATCGTAATGTGCTATTTATGGAAATAACGTGTGAGATATCCTACAGGGTTATAGTAAATATGCTGTCTAAATGCAGTCCACTGATTTTATTGTGCAATATCGAATTGATACCTTTCCTTATACTGATTAGGATATTATATTTAGGAAAGATTGATTGATTGACTTTGTGGATAAGATGCTAATATATATGGTATGTGCTGAACTGCAGTCCACTGATTTTATTGTGCAATATCGAATTGATACCTTTCCTTATACTGATTAGGATATTATATTTAGGAAAGATTTGATTGATTGACTTTGTGGATAAGATGCTAATATATATGGTATGTGCTGAACTGGATGAGATCTCTGATATATGGAAAGTAATTCCATGATATGTTAATTCGAGAATATGTGATATGATATGGTCTATTTGCAAAATATAGGAAATATACTGATCTAATGCTATCTTATGTGCTAAACATGGAAAATAAATCCGAATTGATTTATTCTATAAACTGAAAGCAGTGATCACATATGGTAAATGCTGTTATGGAAATTATCACTCGAAATAATTGAATATGCCTTGAATACGAATCTGAGCCTTTATGTGGATTAAAATCAATTTCTTATTTCCTTTTGCCTGATATGTTCGACAAGGTCGTTCCAGATCAGCTGAGCTACATCGTAGTTCCTCCAGAAGACGATGCCGTGGAATATTCAAAGGATGTCGCCATTGCCCTTGTCAAATCCGGCATGCTTTGGCGAGAGTCACTTGTTGACTATCGAAACAACGTCTTCCATGTGTGAGGTATGCTGTTGCTCTGTACTTGTGCAAGTTTGATGAGCAGCAGTCGTTATCCCATTTGGAGAAATCTTGTACCATCTTAGCATCCGTTGGCATCAGTCGTAATTGTGGATGAAGGGCAGGTCCAAGACTAGGCCAAAATAATTTTTGTTGAAGCTGACGTGTCTTGTCCCGAGTAACGTGGTGAATTGGTAAGCTCCTTCAAACACGTGACCTTTTATGCAACCCCAAAATTGTTGAAGATAAGCCATCGTCAATGCAGTTGCGACAAGTGCGTGCCACAGGGGATGACCTTGTTGTATGGACACGATTATCTCATCCGGACACCGAAAGGAGGTCAGATCAAGTTGGAAGTTTGTTTCCTGAACATTGATGTACATGTTACGATCATCGATGTGGTTATATGCTGGGTAACTATAACGACCCTACCTTTCGCTACCTCGTCTAACGTTAACTTATGTGCCTAATGATGTATTAAGTTAAACAAACATGCGAAAATGCGGAAGAAATTTTTTCCTTTTATATAAAGGACATTATTTTCTTTACATGGCAAAAGAATTGTCAAATCCCTCCATACAAATCCTAATTACATGGGAGATGTACAACTGCACAGCAAAAGAAATCTATGCGCCCAGCCTCACAGGTCATCATCCATGCACACACCACCCCCAAAAGTCATGTGGAAGCTCCAAAAGAAGGACTTGCCACCTAAGCGATCACGTACCGTGTTCGCGAACACCTACAACACATAACGTAAGAGGTGAGCTATACGCTCAGTAACTGAAAATTATGCATGATATGCACGTGTTGAATCCCCCACAAAGGCATCCTCGCAAGCGCACTTTAAGACACGTACTACTTTCGCTCAGGGCCCATGGCAAACTTGCTAGGCGTACACCATATAAAGCTCTAATCCAACCATGAGCATCAACCCAGAGCATGAGGGCATCAACCCAACCATACTAACAAGGATATAAGGGCATCAACCCAATCACGAGGGCACCAACTCAACCATGACAATCCTCCGACGCATCAACGTCGTTCGTATAATTGGCCGACGCATCAACGTCGCTGACGATGCATCAACGCCGTCACGGTGCCCTAGAAGCCGCCCTTAACTCATCTACAACTTAATACCAATTGCCACCTCGACAATTATCATTCGCGTTTGGCGATATACGTTATTCACGCTCAACTCGCATAATCCCCCGAGTGATTCGTGCATGCTCGTGCATGTGCAACATGGATTTACGTCATAAAACTTACCATGCCACATCATATATAAATTAATTCACATAAGCATGTATATCGAAGCATGTAGTCACACAAGTTAGGCATATACAAAAAGTTATGTGTTGTAGTTGAATTTCCACTTACCCGTAGTTCGCAGATTAGTTGCTACCAGCGAGACTCCTAATTTCGACCTTAGGCACAAAATTACTATATCGGTACATTATCTAATTTACTTGACTAATTAACTTATCGAATCTCCTATCAGAATATTATATTTAATGTTATATTTAAAAGGTATTTGTTTGAAAAGAGTTCATTAACTTTTAATTCGTGAACTTAACTTTAGACTTATAGTTCATGACATTTGCATGACCCCCCGCGAAACTCCCTTATAAACCTACTTCTCGAATTTCGACTCAACTTACGAATGTACCCTCTAACTTATATTTCACGAAATCATATATATATATATATATATATAATATATCGGGAACTCTAGCTCTCATTCCCCTCAATTCGCCAAATGCTCTATCGTTCGCGAAGTTCTACTTCAAGACCGTTCGTTCACGAATTCTATCTCTCCTCTCTTGATTCGCGAAAGATTGTCCCTAGAGAGACCCTAATTCCTGAAACCTAGTTCGTGACGCATCTAATCATAACGCCCGCACAAGTTGGATTCGCGGAAGATGGCCCTCAATTCGCCAACCTAGCTTAGTTCGTGAAATGATCTACTAATACATTCCTCTCGATTCATGAAATGTTCTTCATACTTAAACTAGGGTTCGACCACTTGCTAAGGATTCGCCAAACTCACTTCTCGCTCAATTCGTGAAATGCTTATTCTAATTCACGAACTACTCTACCACTTCACAAACTTAACTAGGCCTAACATGGGATTTGCGAACCTTTCATAGTTCGCGAGACTCCCATGAATTCGTCAATTTCAAACTTCGCGAACTCCTTTCCCACCCACTTCGCGAATCCTTTAAGAGCTTTAAGTTGGTCGCGTTTTGCATGGGGTTCGCGGCTTGCTCGACCCGCGAAACCCCCACTTCGCGAACCCATGCAAAGGAAGTCCTTAAGTTTGCGAACTCTACCTTTCCAACAATTCGCGACTTTCCTAGCCCATGAAATCCCCACACTCAATTTGCGATTCATGGATTCGTCAACCTAGCCTAGTTCGTGAAGTCCTCGGGTTCGTGAACCTTATGCCACCAAGGGTTCGTGACTTAGGGTTCATCAAACTTACATTTCACGAATCCATTTATTCAAAAACACCTTTTTGATTCGCGAACCATAAAACCTCTATCTAACTATCACTTTTTCTCAAGAACTCTATGAATATCACATGAACATTCAAACCCTAAAATTCGAACTTAGTAAAAATACGATTTTGGGCAGATCGAGTGTGCTAACATCCTAGACATGCTAGATTCGAACGCATAATCCTAGATTACAAGTTAAAAACGTAAAACTCATAGCAAGATTTCATACCTTCTCAAGCTCAAGTTCGAATCCACTTCATTCTCTCTAGCTCGTGTTTTTAGTGAGAAATGTTATTAGATATTTTAACCTATCAAATGCATGGTGATGAGTCTAGTGTTATCGTGAATTTCCCATAATTTAAGGAACTTTGTTTTCCAAAGTTTGTCTTCAATGTTTTGGGCCTAAATCTAGGTTTAGCCAATTGTAACTGTAGCCCAACATCAATCTCTGATATGGGGCTATCCCAATCAACGAGATTTATATGTGTGGGGTCGTATAGCCGGAGAATCGATAAAGTTACGTGCGTAAGGTGCTTATTTGTAAAGGAATTGAAAGGGACGTGTTAAGGACGTATTTGGGGTATTGGGACGTGTTGGGATGCCAAGACGTGTTTGGGGACCTGTCTGGGATAATTTGGGACGTGTTTGGGACATTGGGAACCTGTCTGGGACAATTTGGGACGTGTTTCGGGCATTGGGGACCTGTTTGGGATATTGAGGACCTGTTTTAGACGTTGGGGACGTGCTGGGACATGTTGAGACGTAAATGAAATGACACAAGGAATTACGTGGTTCGGATCTTTGCAGATCCTACGTCCACGGGCGCTCTAAAACCTCATTTTACTATACTTTGATGATTACACACTCAAACAGCCTATTCCTCACGTTTTCTCAAGAAAAGAAGTTATAATAAAGAAAGGTGTTTCCATAGTGAGAGAGAGATTTCTTAAGTGTTTACGTGTTGAAACGTGAATGAATGGTGAAAATGGTGAAGGCCCCTTTATATAGGAGGCTCCTGGGTATTGCCTGAAGGTACGTCCCTAGCTCTTGGGTATTGCCTGAAGGTAGGTCCCTGGAATCCTGGAGATGGGACGCATTTCATCGCCTCAGGGAGCTGCAAGCAGTCTGCCATCTGTTGATAGGGCCTTTTTGTGTATAGTATAGACTGTCAGGACAGCTTTGTACAGTCTGCAGTCCTTTCAGTGAACAGTGGTCGGCTGACAGTTTTTTGCAGGGGGCTGCCCTCTCTTGATCGGACACGTGGCACCTTCATTGGATACTCTTCTTATCTTCATTAGTAGCGTGTTAGAGAAGCTTCGTCCGTCCTTGGGAGCTGCTAGGTAGTTCCTCAGGTCCCCGACACCCATCTAAAATCTGTCGGAGGTTCCCAGAACCCTTCTTTCCTATTGTTAGCTCCCTAAAGTCTGTCGGAGGTCCCCGAAGGCTTTCGGAGGTCCCTAAAAGTCTTATTTCATGTTTTTTATCTCCCTATTTTCCCAAGACTCTAATCTCTATCAAGTCTTTATAATTATCACTTTAATCTAGAGTATTTCCTTAATTTTCATTATTTTGCCTGCCTAATTTATGTCCGTATCAACCACTCCCCTACTCAAATTTGTCTTTTGGGATAAAAGTGAATTAGAGTAAAAATTGTAAGGCAGGCTGTAAATGCAGTAAATAATCGCAAGGTAGGTATCACCGGGACTCACCCCAAAACCCTTACTCTGTTTCTGTTTTTTGGGCGGGAATTGTTCCCAAGTTCCCTCGATTCCCAAGCCAGCGCACCCTCTGTAGCTCCCTTGCTCCTCGGGTCCTGGTAGCACGAGATGTTTGCAAGGAGATTCCTCCTTTTGCAGGGACGACAGACGTCCCCGTGGTTCCTTCTCCCATCATCACAGCCCCTGTTTCTGGTGTCAACAAGAAAACAACTTCACTAAAAGGGTCAGAAAGAAAAACAAAAAGGAAGTTACGTCCTTCTTCCCCTTGGATAAATATGCTGAGCCTCTTATGGGACCTATGGGACCTCAGTGGCTGAGCTCCCTACTTCTTTGGACCATCTGAACAGAGGTGAAAAGATGAGCTTGTAGGTCGTTGGGTGCTCCCAGACGTCCAGAGGTCATCTCCCAGGTGGTGGGCTATGTAGCTGTCAGACCGTCCGCCAAGTCGTTAATTCGGGACCTGAAGATAGCTAATCAGACAGAGTCAACATATTAAGATGAGAGGGAACTGCGGAGCTCCCTGGAGAAAGAAAGATAAAAATGTTGCGCTTGTGAAACGGTGCGAGGAGGATCTCTGGAGCTTCTTCGCTAAGGAGAAGGAGGAGTGGGATGTCGATTTCGTGCGGAGCTGCGTTTGGCTTATCTTCAAGAGCTGCCATCTTTGATTGCTTTGAATGAGGTCCCCAAGCTCCCGAGAGTCCTCGTTTCTGGGTGGGCATCTCGAAGGAGCATGTGGTGGCCCTGGCCCATGCTACGATCTCCCAAACGTCATCTCCAGCTCCTCAGGGGACTTAGTGGAAGGCCTTCCCGGACATCTTAGGACCTGCAATGTTTTAGGGGAGCTTAACTCCCCTATGTTTATGTGTCTCTGTTGGAGCTCGTTTTTCTTTAGGCCTTATCGTCGCCGTTGCATCCATCGTCCTTGAAGGGACCTGATGGGATCTGATGACAGAGTTCCTCTTGCACTTCGAAGGAGATCCCAGGTCCTGCCGCACGTTGCTTCTAGCTCCCTGGTACTTCCTATTTATATAGACCTCTTCTCTTTTCATCATGGTGATAACCTGTAAAAAATACTTTGTCATGTTTTTCTTTCGAGGCATAATGGTGTGCGGGAGCTTAACTACCCATGTTCGCATATTACATCGGAGTTCCCTTTCTCCTTGTATTATATTTTCTTTGCGGGACCTGATGGATGTATCTGGGAACATCATTATCGTGGCATGGTTATAGCGCCAACTCGCTTATTCAATTCGTAAGCCAAGTACGAATTCACGCCCTTGGTTGCAATGACCGTCGTCATTGTCCTCGGGTGTCGCTTTGCGCTAGGCTCTCTTTGTACTTAGCGAGTTCAGTATCTGGGTAGACACATAGGTCTACAAAATTATAACCTAGGGGATCCCCTCAGCGATTTACCCTGGTTATAGCACCAGCTTCGCTTTTTAGGTACCATTCACGTCGCAGGCCTACTGAGAGCCTTTGATGTCCTGTACACCGCAGCCCGTCAGCGGCGGCATCTTGTACGCCCTCATAGGCATCTTTCACGTCGCAGACCTGTGGCCTTTGATGTCGGGTACACCGCCGACCGTCGGTCTTTGGCATCATCTCACATCGCAGACTATCAGTCTTTGATGTCTTTGTACGCCGCAGGTCCGTCGACCTTTGGTATCGAGTATTTTCACAAGTGAACTGTTTTATTATATTATAAACTATATATATTCCGACAAGGCGGTATTTTCTTAGGATATAATTAGTTTACCCTGGTTATAGCGCCAGCTTTGCTTGAACGCGTGGTTATAGCGCCCGCTCGCTTAAGTGCATGGTTATAGCGCCAGCCCGCCTAAATGCGTGGTAATAGCGCCCGCTCGCTTACATGCGTGGTTATAGTGTCCGCTCGCTTAAGTGCGTGGTTATAGCGTCCGCTCGCTTAAATGCGTGGTTATAACGCCAGCTCGCTTAAACGCGTGGTTATAGCGCCAGCTCGTTTAGTATTCGGGCTCCTTGTGGAGGCCTAGAATTTGAAAGTAACGGAGATATGGTGCTCCTTTCATCTCGGTTAATGACGAGGTCCCTGTCTCCAGATCTTCGGAGGTTTGGATGTCAGAATGGAGCTATCTTCTAGGTCCCCTGGACCTTCATGTGTCAACACAGAGCTTGACTTCTTTGCCTTCAACCAGCACGGAGCTAGGTTTCAGCTGGTTTGGAGATCCCTTATAACGAACTTCGCATGCTGGCGAGGAGCTCAGCATGGAGATCTCGAGCACACGGATCATGTCCTCATTTTTAGCAAGGAGCTTGTCTTTCGGTCCTCGAGAATTAGGGCCTTTATGTCAACGCGGAGCTGGACTGTAGGTCTTCGTGCCAGCGGGGAGCTGAGATTTTAAATCCCCGTGGTTTTTCATATGCCAGTGCAGAGGAGGACTTCGACCTCCCAGGGTAAACTAATTATATCGATCTCCAGATGCCAGCCCAGAGCTGGGTTTTGAGGTCCTGCAGACCTTTGCCAACGCGGAGCTCCTTTGAGTCTGAGCCTTAAATGGAGCTGGTCCTTCAGAGGAGGCGGGGTTTCTGCCTTTATTCGGCACAGATCCGCCGGGCTCCTTCTCGGCTGCCTTCAGACCTTGGTCAGGGCCCTGTTTTATAAACTTCCTCAGTAGGAGGGGGCCTTCGATTTCATCTTCGAATGTTTTCGATCCTTCAAATGATAGTAATTGTTAGTACGATGCATTTATTTAATGTGATATCGATAATGAAAATGAAAAAGAGATTTAGGAGGCCCTGTAATTCTGGCTAAGAGCCCCTTCGTTTACGGGATGTCCCTTGGACAGTGAGGATCTCCTTCATGCTGTTGCATAACGAAATGAGGTTCTTTAGGGCCCTAGGAGAGGTCCCGACAACTTCCTATCCTGAGGTTGAGGTGGTTTTCCATGGGCGCGTCTCTCGCCTGTTTCTTCCTAGCATAACAGCTTTATGGAATTCTGAGAGAGCTCTTGGGACAACGACACAGCGAGCTCCCCTCATGGAGGTCGTCGGTTGGTGCACATGTGTACTACGATAACAATAACATATAATGAAGAATGAGATTTTAGAGGGTTTGAGGTCCCGGCTAGGAGCCTTATCAACACGGGACGTCTTTCGTGGATCTTCATGTGCCTGCATGGAATTGGGCTTTCATCTCCCGTGGACCTATTGAAATTGGCACAGAGCTGGGAGGTCCCAAATGCGGAGTCCCGGCCTTCTTGTCAATGTGGAGCTGGGCTTTTAGGTCCCGAAGGGGGAGCTTCGGGTCTTCATGCAAGTGCGGAGCTGGGCTTTAGGTCCCGAAGGGGGAGCTTCAGGTCTTCTTGCCAGCGCGGAGCTGGGATTTGAGGTCCTTCTGGCCTTGGTACACCATCGTGGAGCTGGACCTCTAAGTCCTTCAAATGCTCAGGTGCGTGATTTGAGCTCTGTTGGCCATTGGAGTCCCTAGTGCCTCGCGCTCCTACTATGACAGGGACATGGGTCCTGACTGGAATTGGCCCCCATTTGGAGGAGGTGGACGTCGTTTGCCTTTTGTTGGCACAGTTCCTACAGACTCCTCCTCAGCCACCTTCTGATCTTGTTCGAGGCCATGATAAGTGACCTCCCTCAGATTTGCCGCTAGAATGAGTCATTCAATCTTATCCTTCAAGAGAGAACAATTGTTAGTATGGTGGTCATGCTATGGATATAAATGAGAATGAAATTTAGGGGGTCCTGGAATTCCGGCTAAGGGTCTCCTTGTCACGGGAGGTCCCCAAGCTGATGTCAGGATGTCTTCTGGATTTGCATAGTGGTGTGAATCTCCGTGGGATTCTTGGCAGCAATTCTCAGGGTTCCCTGTGGTGAGGCCGTGGCATTGGCTTTACTTTTCCCGAGCGTGGCAGCTTTTTTCCTTCTTATGGAGCTCCCAACTCCCTTTGCATTTTTCGGGTGGCTCACTAGAGGGACTCGTGGAGGTCCCCTGCGGGTGTTTCAGTATCTCGTGTTAACCATCTTGCTCCTTTTCCTCATCTAGGGCCTACCTTTCAGGTCGTGGCTGTTCCTCAACACGTTTGGCAGTTCCTGGAGGTCCTCCTCCCCTCTACAGTTTATTTTCTGCCTTTGAATGACCTTTGGGCGTTTCCTGGGGCTCTGAGGCTGCTGCTGGGGTCATTTTTCTGCTTCATTTCCCTCGCCGCTTTCGTAAATTGGCCATCGACCTACACTGCTTCTACCGGCGATCGGGAATCGTCGTTGTCTCCAGTTCGTCCATCTCATCCCAACAGAATAGAAAAAGGGAAAAACAGTAAATTCTCAGCACAACTTCGCACCATAGCTGTAAGAAGTACTCACGCCTTCAACTCGGAGTTTCCCACAGACGGCGCCATTTGATATGGGGCTATTCCAATCAACGAGATTTATATGTGGGGTTATATAGCCGGAGAATCGATAAAGTTACGTGCGTAAGGTGCTTATTTGTAAAGGAATTGAAAGGGACGTGTTAAGGACGTATTTGGGGTATTGGGACATGTTGGGGACGTCAAGACGTGTTTGGGGACCTGTCTGGGACAATTTGGTACGTGTTTGGGACGTTGGGGACCTGTCTGGGACAATTTGGGACGTGTTTCGGGCATTGGGGACCTGTTTGGACATTGAGGACCTGTTTTAGACGTTGGGGACGTGTTGGGACATGTTGAGACGTAAATGAAATGACACAAGGAATTACGTGGTTCGGATCTTGCAGATCCTACGTCCACAGGCGCTCAAAACCTCTTTTTACTATACTTTGATGATTACACACTCAAACAGCATATTCCTCACGTTTTCTCTCAAGAAAAGAAGTTATAATAAAGAAAGGTGTTTCCATAGTGAGAGAGAGAGATTTATTAAGTGTTTCATGTGTTGAAACGTCAATGAATGGTGAAAATGGTGAAGGCCCCTTTATATAGGAGGCTCTTGGGTATTGCCTGAAGGTACGTCCCTAGCTCTTGGGTATTGCCTGAAGGTAGGTCCCTGGAATCCTGGAGATGGGACGCATTTCATCGCCTCAGGGAGCTGCAAGCAGTCTGCCATCTGTTGATAGGGCCTTTTTGTGTACAGTATAGACTGTCAGGACAGCTTCGTACAGTCTGCAGTCCTTTCAGTGAACAGTGGTCGGCTGATAGCTTTTTGCAGGGGCTGCCCTCTCTTGATCGGACACGTGGCACCATCATTGGATACTCTTCTTATCTTCATTAGTAGCGTGTTAGAGAAGCTTCGTCCGTCCTTGGGAGCTGCTAGGTAGTTCCTCAGGTGCCCGGCACCCGTCTAAAATCTGTCGGAGGTCCCCAGAACCCTTCTTTCCTATTGTTAGCTCCCTGAAGTCTGTCGGAGGTCCCCCGAAGGCTTTCGGAGGACCCTAAAAGTCTTATTTCATGTTTTTTATCTCCCTATTTTCCCAAGACTCTAATTTCTATCAAGTCTTTATAATTATCACTTTAATCTAGAGTATTTCCTTAATTCTCATTATTTTGCCTGCCTGATTTATGTCCGTATCAATCTCTATTATTATTTTAAAATTGTTCAGCTCGAATTTCTTAATTTCTTACCTCTAGCTTCTATCAAAAAATTCTCCTACCAAAATTATATACCTCATACGGAAATTTTCTAAGTCCCAACCGTAATTTCTACTAAGTTAGTATTCTTAATAGCACAAAATTAATTAAGCACGTAATATGCACGCACGTAAAACACATAATATGCATGCATATTTATTGGCCATTTAGCTTACGGGGACTCGGGTTCTACAGTAACGATCCATCTGAAAAACATAAGGAATACATTAGTTCAATATTAAAGTGGAGTCAAGAAATTATTTATCAAACTATAATTGTCGAACAAATGTTTGATGTAGTGGAAATTGAAATAGTGTGCACATAGGATATACAAAGTGAATAATTGAGATGTTATTTAGTAAGATTTTTGAAAGGCACATATGAGACATATAAGGAGTAAATCGAAAAACACACCGTTCACTCCGTGGTTTTTATCGATCGAGAATTGACCTCGTTATTTAATTTCCTAAGTGCTGAATTGTCTAGCAATTTGCTCCATTGAAATTATTGGTCGAAAGATTTTATTCTCTAGGTTCGCTACAGTGATAAGGACTTAGATGTATTTTCTTAGTTTTGAATTTTACGCTAAGTACTGTAGCCGATCAATTTTACGATCGAGAAAATTTTTTTGTGTAAATTTACGATCGAGAAAGTTCTCCCAGGTAAATTTACTGTCGAAAATTTTTTCTCGTTTCGTTTTGAAGTTGTCGAGCGAGAAATGATTTTCGATCCTAAATGAGGTTTTCGCTGCGAAGTTTGTCGATCGAGAAAATTGTCAATGAAAAACTAAGTCAATCATCGAGGAAATATTCCATCGAGCAAACTCATCGCTGCGTATTTTACGAGCGAGAAAGTTAGCGTCAAAATATTGAATTTATCGCCACTAAAATTACGATTGAAATAAAATAAAATCGAAAATTCTCTTTGCGATGGTAAGTTTTATCTATTCCGCTCTTTTTATTTTTCTCTCGCATAAAATTCCAATTAGAATTCTCGATGGTAAGTAACTTTCGATCTACGTCAGCTATCTTAGCGACTAAATCAAGTTTAGCAATCGAAAGTTGTTAGGTCCTCGATTATCAACTCCTATGATCCTAGAATTCAATCCTAAGTAATTCGACTAGAATGATTGGCATTAAGATTCGATCAAAAAACTAAGTTGACGAACGCCAGAGAGAATTTCGATTAGTGAGAGAAAATACTTGTTGTTTCTCTCTCTAGAAATGGCAGCCCTTCGGATCAATTGACTAATTTTCTCTATTAAGCACAATGTTTACACTAGTATTTATACCAAACAATCTTTTTAAGTCCTAATCTAAGGACAAATACAAATAAAGTGTAGAACCCGGGGTCCCCGTAAGCTAGTTGGCCAATAAAATTGCACGCACATTGTATGCTTATGTGACTACATGAAGTTAGCATATGCATTTTATGCTCATGTGATTTTATGAATTTTGCGCACTTACTATTTGCCTAAGTGAATCTATGGAATTATGTGCTTAAGTGACTTCAGGTATTCCGAGAACTTAAGTATGTAACTAGGAAATATCTAACTTATTAGGATATTTTTCTGAAAATAAGAAATGAAAGTAGATGAAAGCAATAATAATGTGGGAGGTCAAAATTGGGGATAAGCACAAGCATAGGGACTATTTCGTTATTACCCTTATTATTAGTAGTATTTAACTTAATAATAATATATATGAGGAAAGAAGAAAAGAAAAGATATTTTTACTTCTCACTAAAAACGACAAGTAGAGAGAGGGAGGAGATTGAAACCTAGCTTTGGAGAAGGTATGAGACTTTTATATGCTTTCTACGTTTTTAGTTTATGATTTTAGGTTCTAAGCTTTAACATGTTTAAGGTATTAACACTAAAAAAAAACCTCCCAAAATCATGCCCCATAGTTATAACGATTTTTAGGGTTTTTGGAATTTATACGACATCATAGTGTTCTTGAGGAAAAAGTACTTTTAGATCAGAGTTCCTTAGAATTTTAAGTGTTTAAACTGTTTAGAAGTCGCAAAGTGTGAGGTTCGCGAATTAAGGAGGTTCGCGAATAGGTAGCAAAATGAAGGTTTCGCGAACTACGCTAGCTTGGCGAATTCCGTGTAAGTCGAATGAGTCTGCGAAGTGGAGTAGTTCGCGAACTAAGATGGTTCGCGAATTGGTAAGGGAAAATGAGGGTATTGCGAACTGAAATGGTTTGGCGAATCCATTGTAAGGGCGAACTCCAGTTCGCAAACCGAGTAAGTCGCGGACCATGTCGTGAGTTTCGTGAACTAAGTATAGTTCGCGAATCTTTAGGGAGTGGAGGATCACGAACCCTAGTGTGCGAATTGTGTGTGGCAATTTGCGAATTCTAAGCAATGTTGTAAAACTCGCTAAGCGCTAGTCGGGCACCCGATGGGGGCCTAGCGCCTAGACGGCCTGGGTGGGGCCTAGGCGGTTTCTAGGCGGAAATTAGGCGGTCTTTATTATTTTTTATATATAAATATGTAAAAAATGAATCAAAGTAAATTTACATCGAATTTATGTAGAAATTCTAATAAATAATGTCATTTACAACAATGCAACAAAATAACATTAGTATAAAATGATGTTGGACGAAGTTCTCCTAATTTTTTTAGTTTAATTTTTATTTAATATCTTGCCATTTATTTTGAGAATCTAATTGGACTTTTTGGAAAGAAAAATAAAGACAACTCTATTTATTTTAGGATAATGATAATTTATAGTCATATAAATGTGATACCAAATTTAAATTTATAATTGATGTGTAATGAATATACCAATATTTGTTTCTTTTTTTAAAGTATATATATGATGACTACTTGTTGTCCCACACCGCTTACATTGGAGAAAAAAGACGCTGGAAAAACTCCTATATATTCACCATCACCCTCACGTTCTCTCAAGTTATGACTCACCATTAGTGGGCCATTTATTTAGTATAATATTAGGCCACCTTTTAGGTGGGTTTGGGTTAGTAAAAATATTTGGGGGTAACTGGCCTATTAGTCCGATTTTGGGCCGACTAGTCCGATTAGTGGGCCGAATAGTCCCCCTAGTCACCCGAATAGTCCGATAAGGCGGAAAGATTAATACTGTCAACGATTTTATTGCCGCCTTGGCTATATTCGCCGAGGTTGATAGCCGAGTAGCGACTATCCGCCGCCTAGGCGGGCGCCTAGAGCGCCTTTTACAACAATGATTCTAAGTGAGGTTAGACATTCGCGAGTTGAGGAATGCATCACGAATTATAGGGGCTTCATAGGCATGACTTCGCATGAGGGTTTCGCGAGTCCAATGAGTCACGAACCATGAGAGGGTTCGCAAACTACTATAGGGGCGATGACTTCGCGAACTAGGATTAGGTTTCGCCAATTCCAAGTAAAGCTTGTCACTTCGCGAGTTAGGAGCATTTCGCGAATTAAGAACTTTACGAACTATAAGAGTTTCGCGAATCCCGTGAAGATCTAAGTAGTCCACAAAGTAAAATAAATTCACGAACTCTAAGTCGTGAGTCGTGGGAAAGGTAGAGTTCGCGAACTACATAAGTTCGAAACTTAGAGATAGGTGATGATTTTGCAAATTGAGAGAGGTGGGATAGAGTTCGCGAACTTGTAGGGTATTTCACGAATTGTCAACATCACGAATCCAAACTTAGTTCTAATAATTCGCGAAGTAGGATAGTTCGCGAACTAGGAGGAGTTCGCGAACTCCATGCAAGTCGCGAATTGAACCCCTTAGATAAAAATGTTTTAAGTTATAAAAATAAAACAATCGTCTTTAGAGGAAAAATATTTTAACACCATTTAATAAGAAAAATATTCTGATTCCGATGAGCATAGGCTCTTTCAACACCCGATCATGAATAGCCTATCAGTATTTTTCAAGGGCAATTTTCGGTATGGGCAAACGTTGTTTTTGATAGAATTTTCGAGCGAAAATTTATAGAGTCAACTAGCATGCACGAAACACTTGGGGGGGGGGGGGGTTATGATGATGAGTGTGCATGATTTATGTCGCAAAAAGCGAACGATGATTGTCGAGGTGGGCAATACATATCGAGTGAGGGGCGGCTTTTGGGGCACCGTGACAACGTTGATGCGCCGTCGGCGACGTTGATGCGTCGCCAGTATGTGAACGACGTTGATGCGTCGGGGGATTGCCGTGGTTGGGTTGATGGCCTCATGGTTTGGTTGATACCCTTATAACCCTGATTAGCGTGGTTGGGTTGATGATGGTTGGGTTGATGCCCTCATACTTTGGGCCGATGCTCGTGGTTGGATTAGAGCTCTCTACGGTGTACGCCTGCCCTGAGTGAACATAGTATGAGTTGTAAGTGCATTGGCGAGGATGCCTTTGCGAGGGAATTATCACGTGCACTGTCATGCATAATTTCTACTTACTGAGCATATCGCTCATCCATTATGTTATGTGTTGTAGGTGCGAGCGACCACGATACGTGATCGCTTAGGTGGCAAGGCAATCTTTTGAAGCTTCTAAGCGACTTTTGGGAGGTGGTGTGTGCGTGAATGACGACCTGTGAGGCCCGGCGCATAGGGATTATTTTGCTGTGCATGTATACACATCTCGTGTAATTAGGATTCGTATGAATTTAGGAATTCATGTAATTCTTTTGTCATGTATAGAAATGACTTCCATTGCATAAATGGAAAAATTTCGTACGCATTTCTGTATTCCTTTTAAGTTAAAGCATTGTTAGGCACATAGGATAACGTTAGAATAGGTAGCGAGGACCGGGGTCCTGACATAAAGCCCCTAATTACAAGGATAGCTAATGAAATCAAAGCACAACTAAACGTATATTCAACATTCTCCCCATTTGTGCTTGATTGCTCTTTCGTGCTATATGTCCTCGTCGGGCATAGTATGACATGTGCAAGCCCAACGCATGCTCGAAGTTTCTTAGTGTGTCTCTCAGCTCCAAACGGTCCTTGATGGCTTAAAGTAGTTCCATCAGACGCGGTTTTCTCTCACGAACCTGTGTATCTTCAGCATGGTCTCTCTATTGACTTCTTCCAATCTCTTCTCTATGTTCTTCCGATGACCTTGTGCGTCCCGTCACAGAATTTGTGTATCTCAGTCTTCAGTATCAACCTATTCTTCTTGGCAATTGGATTGTGGTACGCGATTCCTAAGACTAAGCTTATGTGGACATGATTTGTTGGGAAGCCCTTCGATCTCAGGTACTTTGTTGAGCGGAGCGGTCATGTTGACCTTCTACATATTGCTCTCTAGAGCCATCTGAAGGACGTGTGCGGCATGGTACTTGACCTGGCGCATTATGAACCGGTAGAGTCCCTCGAGTCCTTCCTTCTTTATAAAGCCTTGAGGACCCTTGTACTTCTCTACATACAACTAGTAGAGACGATACACCTCCTCGGCAGGGTGGTAAGGTAGGTCACTCTCGATTAGCTCTTCTGGAGTTCTGTCTATCCGCTCTATGACATAGAATGGAGTTGGAAGACTGCCTTTCAAACAGTAGATGCTTAGTAGCAGGCAGATTGGGGTAGGTCCTTGAAATGACTCTTCAATCGTCTTTTGGAATCCCCAGCGTCATATTAGGTCCAAGTTGGGTTAGCATCCGAAGATAAGTCATCCTCTTCTGCTGTTCACAGTGAGAGATGCCTCCGAGCTCGAACTTGTTCAACTACTTGACTTTGTCCGTTACCTCCATATGTGTTGACGAACTTCTTCAAGGAATCAATCGTAATGTTTTCCCCTGCCGTGTCGATGCGAACAGTCCCTGGCATTGATCTCGTAGGGGAATCTGCTCATTGAGCAATCAACTCTGGAAGCCTTGGGGAAATTTGCTCATGATCTTCACCTTCATGAAGTTATTCGTCTTCCATCAAGACTAGGTCAACCAAAGTGTTGGGTTACCCGGTGTCTCCCGGAGACGCCACGTCCCCGGGTATGGTACGGAACAAAAATTTTCCGGGTTCCCTTATTGCCTCGTTGCTCGGATCAGAATAGTAATACAGAGACATGTAATAGGACGGGTCAAACCCATAGAGGATTACCAGTTGAGCGAGTGGCAGCTCCTCGTCCTTTTCTTCAAGACTTCGTCCATGGTGTGGCACTAGATCGTCACGCCGACCTCGCAGTGTACCGCGGAATCAGTTCTCTAAAGATGGCTAGAGAGAACCGAGCCGTCGCGTGAGAGAAGAGTGTTTTTGTTTGGTGTGTGTTTTGTGCCTTTGTTATGGACGAAATTTTCACTCCAAATTATGAAATAGGGCTGCCCAATTTATACTATGATATATTTGGAAATCCCTAGGATATCTCAAAGATATGGTGTTTGATTTTGCTCCTTAAGTGGAGAGATTTTTGCCATATCTTTCTCTCCCTTATTTAATTCAAAATTCTTATAAGGATACTTACCATAATTACACAACTAACTTAAATACTAACTCACACTAAGTATATTTAAATATGGCATAAAATTCGAAACTTAATCCAAGATTAATTTTGAAATTTTCACCTTAAAATAAATAATATTCCAAATACATTATTTCCATATTTATATATAATTTTCGAAATTAATTCCCAAGGCATAATTCGAAAATCAGCTTAGGGTCAAATTCCAATTTTGCCCTCAAGCCTTTTAAACACTTGGCCAAGCCCAAGTCTCAAATAGTTTCATACGAAGTCCGACTTCGGTCCATTAAACGGCCCAAGGCCCACTAAGGCGCGGCCCAACGGGCCAAAGCCCGTTAAGGCCCAAAACAGTTTCTCTCCTTATCAGTACACCTTGGTGATCCTTTTTAAGCCCGACTCTCTATATTCGACTCAATCGGCAAGGGAGGAATCCAAGAGTCCAACAATTACCTAGCCAATCCCGCAGTACCGGACCGTAACCCGATTCGAGTGCGAATTTTGACCCAGTCTTTATTCGAGAACCTTACTATAGATTATAGTACTATGTATAAACCCTTCAGCTTTGTCCCAATCGAGTGAGAGCCATGGTCTATGTCAAACTCACTATACTCGATTCTATGATAAAACGGGGACGATGCAAATTATCAAAACTACCCTCCATGTCTAACATGAGTTAGTTCAATACCTTGGCCAAGGATTTCGTGACTTTCCGTCGCCGTCCTCATAGGACACTTATCTCGATTACTTGCAAGACTGTGAATCCGTACTCGGCGGTCTAAGCCCGGCAATCACAAATCGTCATCAAGACCGCATCTGGCCCGCTGACCCATGCAATAGCAAATTGGGTCGAGGGGAACCAGTGTCAGTCGAGACTTCGAAGTCAACTCCGTCAAAGCCCCTTTCGGTCTAAGGTTCACGTAGACTACTATAGTGTTGTCGTCGGTCATTGACTTTCCTTGAGTAATAAACCATGTTCGACCGTACGACCCGTGAGTCAGTGTCCATGAAACGATTCAATCCCTTGATTCGACTAGCATCACAACTCATGACCTCCGCTTCCAAGCGGGATATCGGCACTCGATAGGTCATCAGCAAATAAGCCGTAATCGGTTATCCAGCACCCAACTGGAGCCTAAGGCTTACGGACTTTTATTGCTCGAGGTTAAGAGTCCACTGGTGCCTCCTCTCTCGTACCCATCGAGAACAGTGACTCAACTCGACACATTTGGATTTGTTCATTTATTGCTTTACCGGATGCTTAGTAAAGTACTCTTATATCCAATAAACGAAGAACGCCTTTCAATAAACACATAAAAAATATCTTACTACATAAAAGGTCGAAAGATAATAAGCTAATGCCCTATACATTCTAATCCTCGTATAGCATTTGAGGGCATATTCCTAACAATCTCCCACTTGCATTGAATGCCATGCGCTGCAGTATCTAATACCAATTTTTTCGAGATGTCTAGCCAGCACTGCCTGTGATAGAGGCTTGGTGAACGGGTCGGCCACGTTTTTCGTGGTCGCAATCTTCTGTACGGCTATGTAGCCATTCTCAACGAATCCACGTAACACGTGGTACTTTCTTTCTATATGTTTGGACCTGCTGTGAGACCTCGGTTTTTTGCCTGAGCAATAGCGCCATTATTGTCACACCACAATGGGAATGGTCTATCTGCTACATGAACGACACCAAGTTCTTCCAAGAACTTTCTCATCCAAACACCTTCCTTCGCTGCCTCTGAGGCCGCTATACTCTGCTTCGCAGGTGGAATCTGCAGTAGTGCTCTGTTTGGAACTTTTCCAAGACACCGCTCCACCGTTGAGCGTAAAGAGGAATTCTGAAGTGGATTTTTGGTCGTCCATGTCAGACTGGAAATTTGAATCCGTATACCCTTCCACTTCCAATTCTCCATTACCGTAGACCAGCATCATATCCTTAGTCCGTCTGAGGTACTTGAGGATAGTCTTGACTGCTGTCCAATGTTCCTTAATAGGGTCAGCCCGAAACTGACTGACTGCGCTCACTGCGTACGCCAAGTCAGGTCGCGTGCAAAGCATCGCATACATCAAGCTACCCACTGCGGATGCATAGGGGATTCCATTCATCACTTTCTGCTCCAACTCACTTTGAGGGCTCATAGCCTTGGAAAGGTGAAACCCATGCCGCATAGGCAGGAACCCTTTCTTAGAGTTGTCCATATTATATCGCTTCAGGACCTTCTCTAAGTAAAGGGCCTGGGAGAGTCCTAACATACGATTCGCTCGATCTCTATAGAGCCGAATCCCCAAGATGTAGGTAGCTTCTTCCAAGTCTTTCATGGAGAATTCGGTCGAAAGCCACGCTTTCACCATCGCGAGCATTCCAATATCATTTCCTATCAAAAGGATGTCGTCCACGTACAATACGTGGAAATATATTTTGTACCCACTGCTTTTCTTGTAGACGCAATGTTCGTCTTCGTTCTTTAAGAATCCATGGCCCTTGACCCCTTCATCGAGCTTCTGGAGGCTTGTTTCAATCCATAAATGGACATGTTCCGTTTGCACACCTTATGAGCATCTCCTTGCGATGTAAAACCCTTGGGATGCTCCATATATATTTCCTCCTTGAGGTATCCATTTAGGAACGCAGTTTTCACATCCATCTGCCAGATCTCATAGTCATAGTGTGCACCTATTGCAGGCAATGTTCGAATGGACTTCATCATAGCAACAAGCGACTCCTCATAGTCAATGCCCTCTTTTTGACTGTACCCTTTCGCCACAAGCCTAGCTTTGTATGTATCAACCAATCCGTCAGATCCTATCTTTCACTTGTAGATCCATTTACACGCAATGGGTCTAAAACCATCTGGAAGGTCTACTAGAGTCCAGACTTGGTTTTCGTGCATAGAATCCATTTCGGCTTGCATAGCTATAAGCCATTTCTCCGAATCCTTTTCCCTGATTGCCTGGTCATAGGTAGTGGGATAGTCTCCGAAGTGCCCTTCCATCGCAGCAACCTCGTGCTCGATGTGAACCATCCCGTATCTCTCAGGCTGGTGAGATACTCTACCCGACCTGCGCAAGTCAGGTTGCGCCTCAGACTGCTCTACGGTGTCGCCCGACACTGGAGTTTATGAAAGCGCTTCTGAAGGGCAACACGAAATTCTAATGTGATTCAAGCTCGGTTTTCGTCCTGTCCACATCTGATATGGAATACGATCGATAGACTTTGTAGGAAATCTATTCAGAATGTATGCCGCTGTCAACAGGGCATGACCCCACAACGATATGGGCAGGTCTGTATGGCTTAGCATAGATCGAACCTTATCCAACAGAGTTCGATTTCTGCGTTCCGACACACCATTCAACTGCGGTGTTCCGGGCAGTGTCATCTGTGAAATTACCCCGTTCTCTTTTAAGAACTCGTGAAACTCGAGGCTCATGTACTCACCGCCTCGATCTGATCGAACTGCTTTAATGCTCTTTCCAGCCTGATTTTCCACCAAAGCCTTGTACTCTTTGAACCATTTAAAAGTATCAGACTTATTCTTATGAGGTACACATTGCCATAGCGAGAGTGATCATCAGTGAAGGTAAAGAAATAATGGAAGTTACTGCGAGCCGCTACCCGGAACGGTCCACAAACATCCATGTGGATCAAACCGAGAAGTTCAGTGGCTCTCGTAAGTCCCTGTGAAGGGCGACTTGGTCATCTTTCCAAGGATACAAGATTCACAAGATGGATAGGGATCAACCCAAGCGGCTTTATAACGCCGGTTTTCTCCAACTCAAGAATCTTCTGTTCTCCAGCGTGATCGAGTCGAAGATGCCACAGCAGTCTCGAGTTCGACTCCAATTTTCGTTTGTTGGTGACTATATTCACATTTTTTATTTTATCTTCGATATTTAGGTAATACAACCCATTCAGTAAACTTGCACTTCCGACGCACTTATCTCCAAAATAAATATTGCATATATTATTACTAAAATGGAACTCATAATCGTTTCTCTCAAAACGGGAATAGAAACAATATTCTTAAGCCCCTTGAGCAAAACCAAACAATCGGAAAGCAGTAAACTATGTCTAGTAGATAGAACGAGAGTTCTTGATCCAATGTGGGTCGTCGGTACACTATGTCCGCTTCCTACGTTGATCATGATCTCTCGATCCGCCAGCTTCCTACTTCGTTCCAAACCCTGGGTAGAAACACAGATGTGAGCACTAGCTCCCGAGTCTAAGATCCATGTAGCGGAATATACTGTCATAGAACAATTTGTTTCCAAAACGTAAAGTCTTTACCTGAGGGGGCTAGCTTCGGGCAATTGCACTTCCAATGGCCAAGCTCATTACAGTGAAGGCACTTGTCCGTCGGCTTGGCACCTTTGAACACGTTCTTCTTGGCCTTGCCTTTCGAAATTCGTCCTTTGGGCTTAGTGGGCTTGTCCGAATTTTTCTTTGTACTCGACCCTCGAGTCTTAGCATTCGCGAAAAGAACAACTTCCTTTCCTTTCACCTTCTTCATCTGAGTCTGCGCTGCCGACAACTGGTTCATTAACCCAGTAGTTCACGATGAACAAATTGAAGGAAGGTGGGAGCGACTAAAGTATGAGATCATTTTGGAGTTCGTTATCCATGATAAAGTCCAGTGCCTTGAGTCTTTCGATCCAATCAATCATCTTGAGCACGTGTGCTCCGACGTCACTACCCTCAGCCATTTTGCGATGAAATAGTTGCTCCGTCAGGGAATAGCGAGCATTCCTGGAATGTTCGCCAAAAAGCTCATTCAAATGAAAGAAAATGGCGCCCACTTCCATTTCCGAGTGAGTGCGCTGCAACTCATTGCTCATAGAAAGAAGTATATAGCCATTGACATTTGGCTCGTCTATCGGCCATTTGGCATACGCAGCCCGATCTTCATCACTCGCATCAGTCCCTGGGACTTGCGGTACGGGGGAATCGAGGACATAAGTTAGCGACTCCATACCTAGGACTATCATCAAGTTAGGGAGCCAGCCCACGTAGTTTGGTCCCACCAAACAGTTTCTCTCAAGCAGCATAGTAATTATGTTCGTCATCGCAGTAAATAGAAAGAAACGTAAAGCTGCAGAAAATAAAGATCTAATTAGGTTTATCTTATCATACATCAAGCGCAAACAAGGACTTTCCGTTTCGCTTGACTCCCACTATTTTTCTCGAAAAACTATCCTCCCGAGAAGAGTTTCGGAAACCTCGTTGAAAGTTTCATAGTGGAGTTGATGTCCCCGACTCGACTAGACTCGCCTCAGCCTTTAACGCAATATTTGGCTCATCTAATCTTATCGAAGTCACATCGAACGCGAACTTATCCAATAAGAGTTTCAACAATCTTAGTCTCAGTCACTGACCCTCACGGCTAACCCTGCTTAATGGGTTTAACTGCCTAAGTGTGACCTATCAACTTATGCTCAAATTGCACAGAATGTACCGCCCCTTGCTGCCATACGCTTCGTGGGGGGCGGCCTGGTATGACGAGCGGTGTCCAAGACGCACCCGAGACGCTAACACTGGGGCGGGATATACGACGCCAACTTACTCGATGCAAATCGCAAAACTCCCCAATTTGCTAGACATCTCAAGCATGATAGAAGACAGGAATCCAATTCCTTTACGCACTTAGTATTTGTCAAACGGGAGAATAAACCATCTCACATAAGAGCACATAAAACATGCATATCATTTCAAAAACCAACACGTACGTAGGTAGTAAATTGACACTAGGAAAATAAACTACAAGACAACACAAGCGGGTTATTTCTAGCCTATCCCTATTACATGCATCTTCAAAAGACCTCGGGTCGTCGCACGGGTCTTGAAGTCGTCAAACGTCATTCGTCACTCGAACGGCCTCAAAGTCACCGAACGTCCACCACCTTGTCACCGCCGAGGGGTTGCCTACCATCAAATGGGACCTCATCTTTATATTTAAGTCTAATCTAATAAAATGGTAAATTACAACACGGGGGGATCATAAGTCCCGAACAACCGTATAAAACAAATACAACCCGGGGGGATGTGACCCTTAACAAATGACCCGGAAACCAAATTCCTAAACCCGCAAGTGCGCCTTAAATCACATTCATAACGAGCACATTGACAATTATATGATTTTAAAAAGAAACGAATATTGGGCCTTAAACGTGCCAAGCCCATTAAAAGGCCCGTTAAGGCTTTGAGCATGAAGCCCTAACATAGCTGCCGCGACTCAAATCGCTCAGCCGTCAAAACACGCCGGAGAGCCACGGCGGAGAAGGCCATCGGCGTGGAGTCCCGACTGGAGCCGGTGTCGCCACCGCCGGCGACGCCACGCCGCGCAACGCGTGCGTGTTCAGCTCGCGGCAGAATACTGCCGCGACTCCCTCGTCGCCTCAGCCCCTGCGTGCCGAGTCACTGCCTCGCCGGGAGAGATCGCAGCCGCAGCGTTCCGGCCGAGCCGGAGTCGCTGCGGCTGTCTTGCGCAGCGCGCACCGTGCGTGCCATCGCAGTCCACGGAAAAAGCCTCGGACGATCACAGCCGGGCCGTCGCACCTTGCGGCGGCGCTGCCCGGGGATGGCGCCTAAGCCACCATGGCTGGCGTCAGACCCAAGGTTCGAGGCTGATCGGGCCTGCTCAAAGCAGCCCGATCCCGCGGCTGTACCGCCGTTACGGCGCACGCAGCCCGCGCGCAATGAGCGGCTGCACGGGTCCCGCCGTCGCGCGGGTCCCTGTCCGGTTCGTGGTTCATCGTCGGTCTATACGGCACGAGTTGGTGGCCGTGGGTTGGCAAACGATGCATCGACAGCCCAACGACTGTCGAACCATGTCGGCTTTTCGATCGTCTCCCACGCGCCTCGTTTCATTTTAAACACGTTATGATTCTGATCACGAGCGCCCGTGTAGCACCCGGGTTTCCCGTAAGTCTTTAGGGCCAATAAATTAGCAAAATGCGACTTCGTATTTATGTGCATCGACATGATCTATGCGCATTAACGTGACTTACGTGCATTATGCGACTTATGTGCTATTAATTTCGGGTCTATATGATTTTATACGAACGTGATCATCGACCTCATAAGTTCCTTATGTGATTGCCGTGGATTCCGTGAAATAATTATATGACTATAGATTAATTTCCGTGCACGCTCCATGCCTACGAGACTTTACGAACGTCCGTGATTATATGCAACGACTTAAGTAATTAGGATGAATTAATTTAGGTGGGAAATTTCGAAGTTGGGCCAAGAGAAATTGAATAATATAGATGGGCTAAACATGCTAACTTAGGCCCAAATTAAGCAAGTGGCAAACATTGGAGACAACAACCCCTTAAAGTAAGGAGAGTCACGCCAAGTCTACTCCTATTTATCCATGCTTATGAATTATAAAATATCTAACTCCACCCTTCAAACCCCATAACCACTCTTAAGAAGAACCCACGAAATTAGAAAGAAAAGAGAAGAGAAGGAGCCGAAAGGAGTTCAACTCAAAAACACACCAAGAAGTTGAAGATTCGAAGCTAGTAAGTGAAGCATTCCCATACAACCCTTATAATTTCGTGATTTAAGTTGCCTACGTGTTTGGCTTCGAAAGTTTATAAGAGAAACGAGAAATTAGAGCGTAAGATTGACGGGGAAGAACCTTAGTTGAGGAGTAGATACGTACTTAAGGGTTTTCTTGGAGTTCGGTAGTTTAACATTTTCGAGAGTACATTTTCTAACCTTGATTTGGTATTTTTAGCTTTATAATAACGTGTTTAGAAGTGATTAAGGTACGAAAATTAGGGCTAATCTTACATTCTTAGTAAGCTCGAACTTTAGGGTTATAAGTTCATACCCACCGATTAAATGTGTTCTTGAGAAAGAAAATATAGCTTGCGATCCTTAAAGCTAGTACATTGCGAATAGTAAATGTTTTTGGGGCATTTTGCGAACTCCAAGCCACTTTACGAATCCGAGGAGGTTTGCGGGCTGGAAAGGTTTGCAAACTCAAACCTTTTGCGGGTCCACGAAGCCGCAAACCCTACTTCGCAAAGCAAGAGTTTTGCGGGTCATGACACGTTTGCGAACCGCTACGGATGGCGAACTCATGGCAATTTGCGAACTCGGGATTTTACGGGCTGAACCAATTTGCGAACCCGTGGTGGCATGAAGATCGCGAATCCTAGTTGGCGAATCCACATGCAATTCGCAAACCAAGTAAGACGGAGAATGGAGGTTTGCGAATCCAACACACTTCGCGAATCCTTGCAGTCTACGGCTCCAGTTCGCGAATCGAGCAGGGGAAAGCTTTTGCGGGTCTAAGTTTGCGAATCCCTTCAGCGAATCCACCCAAGCTGCAAAATAAGAGGGCCGCAAAACCTACTCTGCGAACTCGCCTACTTCACGGGCCGCGACAGTTCTGCGAACTCACATAGCTCCAGCTCTTTGCGAACCCGTTTTGCGAACCGAGCCTCATGCATTTTGCGGGTCCTATGAGGATGGCGAATCGAGTCTTACGAATGCAATGGTTTGCGAACTCAAACACTTCGCAAATCAAATTCGCGAATTGAACCCCTTGGATTAAAACGATTCAATAAGAAAAATATTCCGATCCCAATGAGCATAGGCTCTTTCAACGCCCGATCATAATTTGCCTATCGGTGTCCTTAGGGCCAATTTTCGGTATAGGTAGACGTTGCATTCGATAGAATTTTGGTACGAAAATTTACGTAGCCAACTGATATAATTTATAGACTGACTTTATAGCCTGTTCGAGTTTAAAGGATGAAATATTAGGAAATTCACCAGACCGGCTAGCAAATAGCTTATGGACGAATTTTATGAACTTCATGAACTTCATAAAATTCCCTAAGTCAAGAGAGATGTACCAAGTTAACTAGGACTTCTAAAGATATTTATAACCAAGGAAAATACCTAAGTCAGTACGTAATTAATTAATTTAAAATAGTGTCCTAACGATACTATTCTATGTCTAAGGATTGGACTTAGGACAATACCCGGGTCAGGTAGCGGCTAATCCACGGACGCCAGGTAAGTAGAAATCCAACTACAACACATAACTTGTGTGCTATATGTATATGTGACTATGTGCCTACGTGGTTTCGTGATTACGTGAATTTATCGTTACGCTTTCATGTGGTAAGCATAAGTTGCATTTGGTTGCATAAGCATGCTCATGTGCACGCACGAACTCATGGGGAAAAGTCATGGGATAGAGTGTGAATGTTGATATGTCGCTTGTACGCGACGAGGACTTGCCGATGTGGGTAGGTGTGTCGACTCATAGTTGAGTCAGGGGCTGTCTACTATGCTACCAGGGCGGCGTTTAGCGTCGTCGTACTATTATTGTAAATATATATATTGGTATCCTATGGATAGGATTCGGGCATGGCCCATGGCGGTAAGGTGCGACCTGGAGGGTGCGACCTGAGGGTATAAGCGGCACCGGGTGGAACCCTGGTGTAGGCAACCTCAGCGTAGGCTACCAGCGTGAGCGACCGCCGGACAGTCGGGGACGACCGGGTTCATATGGCGACCTAGGGGAACGACGTGCATCCTAGAGTTCGGCCATCCGGTGTGGACCGCTGTCGTATTGTCCTGAGGGACGTGAGCTCTTGTGGTGCATAGTAAGATTAGCCGAGGGCCCTGACTTTTACTAGTGCGAGTACTAGGTGCATCGGCGCGGATTGCCCTTGCATAGAAATAATGCATCGGCAGGGTTTGCCTTTGCGGGGAAAGGGACACGTGCATACATGCATGATTTCTGCTTACTGAGCCTCGGTGGCTCATTCTTTATGTTATGTGTTGTAGGCGCCAGCGAGCACGGTACATGATCGCGTTAGATGACAAGGCAAATCTTTTGGAGCTTCGCGCTGCTTTTGGGGTGTACGTGTGTGTATGGATGACGACCTGTGAGGCCGGGCGCATAGGAGCCTTTTGCTGTGCCGACACACCTTCGTCCTCGTAGTTAGATCATGTCTGGAACTTAGTGTTCGACATGTATTCTTTTGACTTGTACAGAACATCATTCCATTATGTAAATGGAAAAAGAAAAAATTTTATACGCATTTTCAGTGTACCTTACTACTCATAACTCGCTAGGCACATAGGAATGCGCTAGAATAGGCATTTAGGGAAGTCGGGTCCTGACAGCCCGCTCTGATACCACTGTTGGGTTACCCGGTGTCTCTCGGAGACACCACTCCCCGGGTATGGTGCGGAACAAAAAATTTTCTGGGTTCCTTTATTGCCCTCGTTGCTAGGATCAGAATAGTAACACAGAGACATGTAATAGGGCGGGTCAAACCCGTAGAGAATTACCAGTTGAAGCGAGTGGCGGCTCCTCGTCCTTTTCTTCGAGACTTCGTCGATGGTGGTGGATGGCACTAGATCGTCATGCCGGCCTCGCAGTGTACCACGGAATCAGTTCGCTAAAGATGGTAGAGAGAACCGAGCCGTCGCGTGAGAGAATAGTGTTTTTGTTCGGTGTGTGTTTTGTGCCTTTCTTATGGACGAAATTTTCACTCCAAATTATGAAATAGGGCTGCCCTATTTATACTATGATATTTTTGGAAATCTCTAGGATATCTCAAAGATATGGTTTTTGATTTTGCTCCTTAAGTGGAGAGATTTTGCCATATCTTTCTCTCCCTTATTTAATTCAAAATTCATATAAGGATACTTACCATAATTAGACAACTAACTTAAATACTAAGTCAAACTAAGTATATTTAAATATGGCATAAAATTCGAAACTTAATCCAAGATTAATTTCAAAATTTTCACCTTAAAATATATAATATTTCAAATACATTATTTCCATATTTATATTTAATTTTCGAAATTAATTCCCAAGGCATAATTCGAAAATCAGCTTAGGGTCAAATTCCAATTTTACCCTCAAGCCTTTTAAGTACTTGGCCAAGCCCAAGTCTCAAAGTTAGTTTCATACGAAGTCCGACTTCGGTCCATTAAACGGCCCGAGGCCCACTAAGGCGCGGCCCAACGGCCCAAGGCCCGTTAAGGCCCAAAATACTTTCTCTCCTTATCAGTACACGTTGATAATCCTTTTTAAGCCCGACTCTCTAGGTTCGACTCAATCGGCAAGGGAGGAATCAAAGAGTCCGACAGTTACCTAGCCAATCCCGCAGTACCGGACCGTAACCCGATTTGAGTGTGAATTTCGACCCAGTCTTTATTCGAGAACCTTACTATGGATTATAGTACTACCTCCGTCCCGTTATTTTTATCACATATGTTGGTGGACACGGATATTAAGGTGGTATTATTATAATAATATAGTACAAAGAAAAGGTAATAAAGTGTATATTTTGACACGTCTTTTAAGAATATTTAATATTATTATATTGATTGTTTGTGATATTTTTTTTGCTAAATAAGGAAAGGTGATAAAATTAGTGGGACGCCCGAAATGACAAAATGTGATAAAATTAGTGGGACGGAGGTAGTACTACGCATAAACCCTTCAGCTGTGTCCCAATCGAGTGAGAACCATGGTCTATGTCAAACTCACTATACTCGATTCTATGATAAAACAGGGACAAAGCAAATTACCAAAACTACCCTCCATGTCTAACATGAGTTAGTTCAATACCTTGGTCAAGGATGTCGTAATTTCCCATCGCCGTCCTCATAGGACACTTATTTCGATTACTTGCAAGATTATGAATTCGTACTCGACGGTCTAAGCCCGGCAATCACAAATCGTCATCAAGACCGCATCTGGCCCGCTGATCCCTGTAACAGCAAATCGGGTCGAGGGGAACCAGTGACAGTCGAGACTTCGAAGTCAACTCCGTTAAAGCCCCTTTCGGTCTAAGGTTCACGTAGACTACTATAGTGTTGTCGTCGGTCATTGACACTCCTTGAGTAATAAGCCATGTTCGACCGTACGACCCGTGAGTCAGTGTCCATGAAACGATTCAATCTCTTGATTCGATTCGCATCACAAGTCATGACCTCCGCTTCCAAGCGGGATATCGGCACTCGATAGGTCATCGACAAATAAGTCGTAATCGGTTATCCAGCACCCAACTGGAGACTAAGGCTTACGGACTTTTAATGCTCGAGGTTAAGAGTCCATTGGTGCCTTCCTCTCTCGTACCCATCGAGAACAGTGAGTCAACTCGACACCATTGGATTTGTCCATTTATTACTTTACCGGATGCTTAGTGAAGTACTCTTATATCCAATAAACGAACAACACCTTTCAATAAACACATAAAATTTATCTTATTACATAAAAGGTCGAATGATAAATAAGCTAATGCCCTATACAATCTAATCCTCGAATAGCATTCGAGGGCATATTCCTAACACAAAGCTCGTTGTAAGAAGTGTCGAACGTGCTTGAGTCTCTATCTTTGAAGATCATCGGGTATATTGTGGGTCATTGTTGGTGGTGGTTGTTGGTGGTGTTGCGGCACTTGCTTCTTCTTCCGGAAGCAAGGGGCTTGTGGTGGTTGTTGGTGGTGTGAGCGGAGGCGTCCATAAGTTGAAGGTTGGTAGGTCGATTTGGGTTAGAGTTTAGTGGTACGGTGCGTGGTGGTGGTTGTTTTGGTAGTGGGTTGTGAGGTTTTAGCGACTCCAGCGCTTGTCTATGACCTCTTGTTAATATCCTAAGTCTCTTCTGCCCCTCATGAGGACCTTGATCGTCAGGTAATCATGTCGGCGTTTTGAGTGAGAGCTTTGACCTCAGCTTGAGTCGGTAGGTGGGTCAGGACGATCCATTAGACGTCTGAAGAGATCTTCTTTTTCCGACGTCCGGATGGGTAGCTGAACTAATCGGGCGACTAGGATGGAATGGAGTTCACTGATGGGTACTGTAGTGGGGTTTATAAGGTTGTGTGTGAGGATGGGAGTGGCCGTCAATATAGGTGGAGTGGGTTGAGTGGGTGTGAGGTTTGGTTGTAAGGTTTGTCGGACGGCTGGGCCTCAGAGATTGGTGCTTTCTCGGTATCTCGTCGAAAATCTCTATAGTAGCGTGAACTCACTTCATAAAGCGTTCCTTGAACTGTGATAGAGCAGAGAAGAGAGCTGCATGTAAGCGAGCTTCCGTCATGAACGGGGTAGGAGCCTCCGATGATGAACATGGACGACTGATGTCGCATGTTATACCGTTGAGTGAACATCGTCTCAACGGGTTGGCTCGTCGTCACTTGAGGTTGTGACGTGTCGAGATTTCCACCCAATCCTCGATTTGAATCTAGAGATTCGCATCTAAGGGTGTTGTTGCAAGCTTTGACTGAACTTGCGTATTAGACCTTTGGAGGTCATGGCCGGTAATAGTCGGAATCTGAATCTCAGCCATGACTGACGGGGATGGATCGGGTTGCGGCTCAAGATTGAGCTATGCAGGGTCCGTTAGTCGTGACAGCATCTAAGACGGGCTTGGCTAATGTGATTTGTCGTGTGGGAGGCCGTCTTATGGGATGAATTTCGTCGTCTGACTCAGTGTCTGACGGGGTAGCCATATGTGAGATGGATCACGTGCTGCCTCCTCATGGGCTTGTGCTGTCGATTGTGACTCTCGAAGTGAGCTGAGCCCCGTTTCCTCCTCGAGCGGTGCTTCGTTGGTAGGAACCTCCTCAACCGGTTCCTGAAGCACTTCTACAATAACTGGGCTTTCTTCTTCGAGTGCTTGTTGTGGAGCCTCGAGTTCCAACTCTTGTGCCACTGTATCAATCAATATGGCATCTAAATCAGAGCTTCTTGAGTTGGAGGCTCATTGTAGAGACCCTCACTAATATCTAATTAGCGATAAATTGCATCGGGTTTAGCAGCGAAATCCGTAGAGAACCCATTTTACAAAAACACTTGTTCATACAAAATGTTGGTACAAACGGGCCGACCCTATCACTCGCCCACAAGACATCATCCATGTATGCCGCCCTCAAAAGCCCATGGAAGCTCTGATAGCCAGCCTCGATGTCGATTACCTACAATATGTAAACACTGAGCTATTGCCCAGTACGTGAAATAGTGCACATACAGTGTGACTCGCGTTCACTGTCAGGACCCGACCTCGTCACTGCCTATTATATTCTAACATCATCCTATGTGCCTAATGATGCGCCAATTTAAAAGAGACACGGAAATGCGTATAAAATTTTTCGTTTCCATTTATGTAATGGAACGCCGTTCACATGACAAAAGAATGCTTCCAATTCCTAATTACATACAAACCTAATTACATGGGAAGTGTATAATAGCACAGCAAAAGAATTCCTATGCGTCCGACCTCACAGGTCGTCATCCATGCACACACTTCCACCCCAAATGCTGCTGGAAGCTTCAAAAGACTACCTTGCCGGCTAGGCGATCACATACCGTGTTCGCGTGTACCTACAACGCATAACGTAAGGGATGAGTGATATGCTCAGTAAGTGAAAATTTATGCATGACGTGCACGTGATAAAACCCCGCAAAGGCAATCCACACTAATGCATCTTAAGTCTCATAGATTTAACTCAATCTCATATCTTTCATCTTTTAGGGCCCTTGGCAGACTTTTACCAAGGCGTACACCATAAAGAGCTCTAATCCAACCACGGGCATCAGCCCAGAGTATGAGGGCATCAACCCAACCATACTAAAGCATGAGGGCATCAACCAAATCACGCTAACAGGGATATACGGGCATCAAGCCAACCTTGAGGGCATCAACCCAACCATGGTTATCCCCTGACGCATCAACGTCGTTCGTATACTGGCGACGCATCAACGTCGCCGACGGTGCATCAGTGCCGTCCCGGTGCCCCGGAAGCCGCCCCTTAACTTTTCTAATTACTCAATGTCATTTGCCACCTCCGCACTTACCATTCGCGTTTTCCGACATACTATATGCACGCTCAACTCGCATAAGTCCCCAGGGTGATTCGTGCATGCTCGTGAAATGCATCGTGCTTGAATGAAATAAAACTTATCATAATCAGAAATCACGCCACATAATTCACGTAAGCATGTAACATCATCGAAGCACATAGGCACATACGTTAGGCACAACACAAGTAGGTTATGTGTTGTAGGTGAATTTCCACTTGTCGTCCGTAGATGGTTAGCTAGAGATCCTGTGAAATTATTGGTCCATGACTGTGGCGACCCTCGTTTTCTAATTAAGATTATTGGCGGATTTCCGCAACGTAAGCCGCGGAAGGCCCGTCTAATTAAAACTTTTCCCTAAAATAATATACATTACTATAAGACACTTGTCTACAACAGCTCTGTACATGGGCCAAAGCTCCAAAATATCAAAAGAACAAAAGCCCTAATGCCACTCCACAGGTCTTCATCCATGTACCGCCCCGCCCTCAAAAGTCCGTGGAGCACCGCCACCAGCCGCCTCAGTCTTGACGCGTATCGGCATCACACTCGGTACCTACAACACGTAAACACTGAGCGTTTTGCCCAGTAGGTGAATAAAAGGCATGTATGCAAGTGTACACTCAGTCCCGATCCCAATATCTCACAACATGAAATAATGCACACTATTTCTTTTCCCACCTATTTCATGTAATACCCGTAAATTTATTACGGGGATAGAATGAAATTAATTTGGTAAATATCTGAGTTAATGGAAATTAAAGTGAGAGCGAAAGTATAAGCTATATCAGTTTCGAATTATTATCGAAACTTAATCAAATAATTGTCCGAAAATAATAAGTAATAGATGGACCAAAACTTTGGGCTATTTATTGACTTACTTAAAATAAGGCCCTATCATAAATACAATATAATAAATTACTTAAGCCTAGGAAAAATAAAATAGAAACAATTAAAACAAATACTTGCTTCCAAGAGAATTCACGTAAGCTACTTACCATGTTATTCCCCACACCTAACAATATAATATATCACTTGTTTAATCGATGTTCATGTATACAGTCCCATGTTTGTTCTATCCTCATTGCTTTCGAAGTTTTAAGACCTATTTAACCTACGAAAATTATTGGTTGATAATTTTACTTTGCATGAGAGGGAAATTCGAAACTAATATTTAAGGAGAAGTCGAAACCTAAAGGGGCGATTTTTGAAATTGTGGTAAGATTGGATATTTAATAAGGGATTTCGTTAATGATAAATACAAGGTTTAAACTATTAATATTTGGCTTGTGATGGGATTAGGTAAATGTTGTTATCAAATGGAAATTATAATACGATAAGCATGGAAGTTCGAACTGTTCATTTTTTTATTGGGAGTGATCTCGAAATTCAAGTGGGAAAAACGTCGAAACTTAAGTCTAACTAGTTTCGATATTTAGCAAACTAAAGTAATGATAATCTAATATAAGCTAAATGAATAAGGACAATGGTTAGCAACACATCACTTTCATTGAACTAGCAAGGTCACGTAAGGAATGGACAAAGAATAAAACTTTAGAAAAATTAAGTCGAAGTAGAAAGTTATTTTAATGCTAAACTAACAACAATAATTTAATTAGTTGGCATAAGTATGCAATAATAACTCATACGAACCATATGAACGTTGGAGAAGTTTTAGAGAGAAAGAACACAACGTTCATTGTCTAGCTTGGACGAAGGTATGAATTTCTACCAAGAATTTTAGGTTTTAGTTGTGATTCGACAGATCTTAGGAAGTAATAAGCATGCATGTTTCATAGAGGATTTCATTTTTGAGAGACGTGAATATGTTTCAAAGTATTTACTATGTTCTTGAGAAAGAGAGCTTTGATGAAGCTCTAGTGATTTTCACATCAAATGATGTGTCCTTTCATGAGCCTTGATTGTTGCAAGTGTAGTTATTTGGGGTATCGAGATGATTTTGAAAGATTGGGGTTTCCTCATTATGATTTAAGAATTTGTCAATCATGGAACATGTTAGGTTTTAAAAGGTGTTGGAAATTGTCAGGTACGAAAGTCTGAATATGATTAGGGTTTTTGAAGTAAATAGGGTTTGTTTAAATGTCAAAGTATTAGATGAGATAGTGCTGAGATGTATATAAATGTCGAGATGGTTGTGTGATGTTGTTTCGAAATTTATGAGAATGTCGACATGTTATTGTTGTTTGAGGTGGAATCTTGAGTAAATGTCGACATGTTTTGATAAGTTATAATCTCGATGGATATATATATAAATATCGACATGGGTCATTTGAAGTTGATAAAGTCGAATGAGAATATCGAGTAGAATTTTTAAATGTCGATATGTGACTTTAGAATTTTTAAAAATGTCGATATGTGGCTTTAGAATTTTTAAATGTCGAGATGTGTTATTGGTATAAGATGTCGATATGTATCATGTGTAGTTAAAGATGTCGAGTAGGATTTTGAAGTGAAAATGTCGAGTGACTATGTGATGTTTCGAGATTTATCATGTAATATCGAGATTCATAGTATAGTTTAGTAAATGTCGAAACTTTGTTTGAATAATAAAGACTGATATCGAGCTCTATTTGGTGTCGAGATATATTTTAATTTATGCCGAGATTATATCAATAGTATTTCTCAGGTTAGGTTAAAGTTTTAAATTGTAGGGTTTTGAAATTTCAAGTCGAAAATAGGGTTTTAAAATTTAATCAATTTCATGAAATTATAATTAAATTAATGAATTATAATTTCGTATGTTTTTGTAATTAGGATTCGAAGGTTAGCGGTTTAACCGTGCAATAAGCTAAGGATACCAGGTAAGTGGAAATTTCACCTACAACACATAAATTAATTTATGTGCGTATTTTATGTGACTATGTGCTTTGATGAGAATATTTAACGTGTTATCTGGGTTGAATGATCCTACGTGATATGGATTATATAGAATTACGTGATTTTTTGGCAACCTGTGTTGGTCGTTATATGTGAGATGCTTACTGGCGATAGTGAAATCGCATGGTGAGTTATTATTTATGATTTTGCAATGACATGGGAAACCAATTGGTACACCATATCATGGTATATTATGTGCACGTTTGGATTTATTTTTATTTTGAGAAAGTGAACGTGCATTGCATTTATCGCCTGTAGGCGAGCATGGTATGTATGCATGATATTATTTATATGGCATGAGCATATGCATACACACACTATGTGAGGGTTATCAGTATGAGATGCACAGTATATGATCGTCTGAGAACAAAATATGTTTGACGATGTTAGTATTTGATGTAGACTCACGAATGAGTCATAGCTACTTCTACAAAAGGCACCACGACGGGATGTAAACCGTCTAATGTATTATGTGAGGCAGGAGGAGCGACCTGGGTAGGGGCGACCTAGGTTTTACCTAGCGTAGGCCGCTCAGTGTGGAGCAACTGTCCGACAGGAGGAGCGACCTGGGTAGGGGCGACCTAGATAAAGCTAGTGTAGGCCACCCAGTGTGTAGCAACTGTCATTGTCATTAGCGGGAAGAAGCGACCTGGACGAGACACATGGTGAAAACCAGAGTGCCAGGGAAGGCGACCGCTAGATAGAGGGGCGACCTGGCGAATGGTGACCTAGGGAATAACCCTAGGTTTAGCCTAGCCAGTGTGGGCCACTATCGTATTTTATCCGTATAGGATTTGAGCTCATGATATGATGGTGTGCGTAGTAAGTAGCTAAGGGCCCTGAGAGAATGAGAGAATGAGATAAATGAGAAAAGAATGAGAATGATACGAGAATACGAGTGTTAGTAAGCATTGGCGCGGATGCCTTTGCATGTTACGACACGTGCATGTCATGCATATTTCCCTTACTGAGCTTTATAGCTCATTCCACGTTTTATGTGTTGTAGGTACGATCGAGTCAGACGTTGAGACACGTCACGACTCAGGCAGGCTGATGGCGGTGACTCCACGTACTTTTGAGGGTTGGGCGTACATGGATGTGACCTGAGGGGTGTTATCAGTGTGCTTTAAATATTTTAACATACTGGGCTATGGTATTTTAGAAATAAATGTGTGCGAGTGTATAATATTAAATTATTAAATAAGAGTGTAAAATTTAAATCGGGTCTTCCGCAGCTTACGTTGCGAAATGTCCGCCAAACTAGTTATAGAAAAGTGGGGTGTTATAGTGTGGTATCAGAGCTTAGGTTATCGGTTCTGAAGACTATCCATGTACGGCCGCTCAAAAGTCTGGAGGAATCAGTCCTGCCTGTAAGTTTTATTTTGATGTGATTACATGATTTTAATGGCGTGCCTATATGTTTGGATGATTGTAGATGTAACAACAAAATGACTAGCGGACGTAGGGAATATGTTGGTGAGTCAAGTGGGGTTATATTCTCTATGAACAAACATGACTTGGTATTGTTGTACCTTACGGACCTTACGGAACTGATCCAAGAACAAACGGATCAGACTAGTGAATTCAAGGATTAGTAAGCGAGCTTAAAGATCTGGTCTATAAGCTCGCGAATATTCTAAGTTCGTTCGGATTCCATAAGTTCTCACAATATGAAGGTGTGGATATTTTAGGGAAACATAAAGCGAAGAACAGTTACAGTGAGAAGTTGACAAAAGTTGACTTTCAAGGATCCTAATAATAGGTAATTTAGGATGATTTTCGAAATGTTAAAATTATGATTTTCATTAATGCTAAATTTTCAAAAGGATGGTTTTCGAAATAAGTTTCCGTAAGATGGAGAAGTTTTTTTTTTTTTTTCCGCAAATTTTGCAAGTTTGAGATTTATTTTGAAACGAAGTGATTTTCGAAAGAATTTTCGAAAGAGTTTTCGAAAGAATTTTCGAACTGGCCATTCGAAGATTGGTTCGAAATTTTTTCCGGAAATTATTTTCGAAAATAACGGAATTTCGTAATTATCCAATTTTTGAAAAAAAAAATTCGAACTAAGTCCCATTTCGAAACTTAGTCAAATATAATAGATGATCTCGACATGATAGTAATGTTTTGCTATAACTTGGTTAAAAATCGTCGGGAGCGCAAATTTGATTCCGCTGGACTTAGTCCAAATATCGGGACAACCCTCACGGGTTCTTGATCAAATATTCGATTTGAACCTTATGAAAACAAAAGCCCTTCCTATAGGGATAACGAGTACGTTGACTATCTATGATAATCTCGTCCCTATAATTCCTGAGCCGTGGAAAAAAAAAATTCTCCCACGTCAACAGGCGAAATTAAAAATATTCCTCGTCTATCCTAGTACAGTGACTTAGACAACCATTCACGCGGAAACCCAACACTATTTAATGAGTTAGAAGGATACTTATACTTGAGTGTAGCAGATAAATATTGGTCTGAATCGTAGTTTTAATATATATGCTCTCAACAAAATCATAATCGAATGTTATAGGGAGGAGTGATCAACCCTAATTACCCAGGAGAGGAGTATTCATCTTTTGGGTGAGATAAGGTTAAATAAAATTCCCGAATTCCTGCTCTAAAGACTTAATAATTTATGAAGATGAGTTATAAGTTTTTTTTTCTCGCATATGTAATGATGACAAAGGAATTACGTCCATCATAATTGTCAGAATCATTTAGTTGCGCGGATATGCATATCCTGATGATTTCACAAGATTTTTCTTCTGACAAAATGATGATCGTAGGCATGCTCCATATTCATTAAAAGTTCCTTCTTTGGTTGGAGTATAATGATGAAGTTCCGCTCCTATTTTTCAGCCGATGATTCGAACCTTATTGGTTCAAATAAACTGTGTGTTAATATCCTTCTGTTCGGATTATGAGCTGTACATATTCAAAATTCGATATCCGAGTTGCGCAGCAGAAGTGTAATGGATATATATGTGCTTCATAATTTTGCTTACTATAACTGCATAATAGTTCATACCATCTCCCAGTTCTACCCCAAAGTAACACAGAATCGATTGAAGTGGTTGTTGTGAGTGCCTATTTGAGAATCTATTATCCAAGCTCGAGTTAATTAGAAAGATTCCGCACTGACTTCTACGATTTTGGCTCCTTTATGGAACATATTTCCTATTTGAACTTCAGTCGATGAATGAGCAATTTTCCAAGCCTCTAGAGATGAAGAATAAGCTTATCGTAGTTTTAGAGTTTATTTATTAGCCGGAGTGAACTATAGCCGGTCGTTGATAGACTCTCTTTTTCAGAAATTGAGAGTTCGAATAGAGTTATAGAAAAAAAAAATTTTGAGGTTGAGAATGTTAGGATTTCATTTCAGTCTCGATGAACCAATTATATTTATAGGAGAAAACGACAATACCTAACGAGCTTTACAGCGTATCTGCCTCATTAAGGTGTCAGATAATTCTGACTTATAAGTTCGGTGCAGTACTGGAGATAATCATATTGTTTTACTTCTCGAGAAGTAATAAGGACCGAAGAAAATTTGTACATAGTTATTTCTACGCTGAATAAATTGGTAATCTGATAGCCTATGATCTTCTATATCCACCGTTTGGTCTCCATCTTAGAATCACTGGGATTTGTTAACTTCACAAATCTTAGTCGGCTCAGAAGCTCTAAGAAAATGTTCGGGGGCAATTGGATGATTTTCAAACGCCTAATCGCTATTATGAATTGTTTCACATGGCGTGATTTCGGGGGCGAAATCATTTTTAAGGGGGGGAGAATGTAATACCCGTAAATTTATTACGGGGATAGAATGAAATTAATTTGGTAAATATCTGAGTTAATGGAAATTAAAGTGAGAGCGAAAGTATAAGCTATATCAGTTTCGAATTATTTTCGAAACTTAATCAAATAATTGTCCGAAAATAATAAGTAATAGATGGACCAAAACTTTGGGCTATTTATTGACTTACTTAAAATAAGGCCCAATCATAAATACAATATAATAAATTACTTAAGCCTAGGAAAAATAAAATAGAAACAATTAAAACAAATACTTGCTTCCAAGAGAATTCACGTAAGCTACTTACCATGTTATTCCCCACACCTAACAATATAATATATCACTTGTTTAATCGATGTTCATGTATACAGTCCCATGTTTGTTCTATCCTCATTGCTTTCGAAGTTTTAAGACCTATTTAACCTACGAAAATTATTGGTTGATAATTTTACTTTGCATGAGAGGGAAATTCGAAACTAATATTTAAGGAGAAGTCGAAACCTAAAGGGGCGATTTTTGAAATTGTGGTAAGATTGGATATTTAATAAGGGATTTCGTTAATGATAAATACAAGGTTTAAACTATTAATATTTGGCTTGTGATGGGATTAGGTAAATGTTGTTATCAAATGGAAATTATAATATGATAAGCATGGAAGTTCGAACTGTTCATTTTTTTATTGGGAGTGATCTCGAAATTCAAGTGGGAAAAACGTCGAAACTTAAGTCTAACTAGTTTCGATATTTAGCAAACTAAAGTAATGATAATCTAATATAAGCTAAATGAATAAGGACAATGGTTAGCAACACATCACTTTCATTGAACTAGCAAGGTCACGTAAGGAATGGACAAAGAATAAAACTTTAGAAAAATTAAGTCGAAGTAGAAAGTTATTTTAATGCTAAACTAACAACAATAATTTAATTAGTTGGCATAAGTATGCAATAATAACTCATACGAACCATATGAACGTTGGAGAAGTTTTAGAGAGAAAGAACACAACGTTCATTGTCTAGCTTGGACGAAGGTATGAATTTCTACCAAGAATTTTAGGTTTTAGTTGTGATTCGACAGATCTTAGGAAGTAATAAGCATGCATGTTTCATAGAGGATTTCACTTTTGAGAGACGTGAATATGTTTCAAAGTATTTACTATGTTCTTGAGAAAGAGAGCTTTGATGAAGCTCTAGTGATTTTCACATCAAATGATGTGTCCTTTCATGAGCCTTGATTGTTGCAAGTGTAGTTATTTGGGGTATCGAGATGATTTTGAAAGATTGGGGTTTCCTCATTATGATTTAAGAATTTGTCAATCATGGAACATGTTAGGTTTTAAAAGGTGTTGGAAATTGTCAGGTACGAAAGTCTGAAAATGATTAGGGTTTTTGAAGTAAATAGGGTTTGTTTAAATGTCGAAGTATTAGATGAGATAGTGCTGAGATGTATATAAATGTCGAGATGGTTGTGTGATGTTGTTTCGAAATTTATGAGAATGTCGACATGTTATTGTTGTTTGAGGTGGGATCTTGAGTAAATGTCGACATGTTTTGAGAAGTTATAATCTCGATGGATATATATATAAATATCGACATGGGTCATTTGAAGTTGATAAAGTCGAATGAGAATATCGAGTAGAATTTTTAAAATGTCGATATGTGACTTTAGAATTTTTAAAAATGTCGATATGTGGCTTTAGAATTTTTAAATGTCGAGATGTGTTATTGGTATAAGATGTCGATATGTATCATGTGTAGTTAAAGATGTCGAGTAGGATTTTGAAGTGAAAATGTCGAGTGACTATGTGATGTTTCGAGATTTATCATGTAATATCGAGATTCATAGTATAGTTTAGTAAATGTCGAAACTTTGTTTGAATAATAAAGACTGATATCGAGCTCTATTTGGTGTCGAGATATATTTTAATTTATGCCGAGATTATATCAATAGTATTTCTCAGGTTAGGTTAAAGTTTTAAATTGTAGGGTTTTGAAATTTCAAGTCGAAAATAGGGTTTTAAAATTTAATCAATTTCATGAAATTATAATTAAATTAATGAATTATAATTTCGTATGTTTTTATAATTAGGATTCGAAGGTTAGCGGTTTAACCGTGCAATAAGCTAAGGATACCAGGTAAGTGGAAATTTCACCTACAACACATAAATTAATTTATGTGCGTATTTTATGTGACTATGTGCTTTGATGAGAATATGTAACGTGTTATCTGGGTTGAATGATCCTACGTGATATGGATTATATAGAATTACGTGATTTTTTGGCAACCTGTGTTGGTCGTTATATGTGAGATGCTTACTGGCGATAGTGAAATCGCATGGTGAGTTATTATTTATGATTTTGCAATGACATGGGAAACCAGTTGGTACACCATATCATGGTATATTATGTGCACGTTTGGATTTATTTTTATTTTGAGAAAGTGAACGTGCATTGCATTTATCGCCTGTAGGCGAGCATGGTATGTATGCATGATATTATTTATATGGCATGAGCATATGCATACACACACTATGTGAGGGTTATCAGTATGAGATGCACAGTATATGATCGTCTGAGAACAAAATATGTTTGACGATGTTAGTATTTGATGTAGACTCACGAATGAGTCATAGCTACTTCTACAAAGGCACCACGACGGGATGTAAACCGTCTAATGTATTATGTGAGGCAGGAGGAGCGACCTGGGTAGGGGCGACCTAGGTTTTACCTAGCGTAGGCCGCTCAGTGTGGAGCAACTGTCCGACAGGAGGAGCGACCTGGGCAGGGGCGACCTAGATAAAGCTAGTGTAGGCCACCCAGTGTGTAGCAACTGTCATTGTCATTAGCGGGAAGAAGCGACCTGGACGAGACACATGGTGAAAACCAGAGTGCCAGGGAAGGCGACCGCTAGATAGAGGGGCGACCTGGCGAATGGTGACCTAGGGAATAACCCTAGGTTTAGCCTAGCCAGTGTGGGCCACTATCGTATTTTATCCGTATAGGATTTGAGCTCATGATATGATGGTGTGCGTAGTAAGTAGCTAAGGGCCCTGAGAGAATGAGAGAATGAGATAAATGAGAAAAGAATGAGAATGATACGAGAATACGAGTGTTAGTAAGCATTGGCGCGGATGCCTTTGCATGTTACGACACGTGCATGTCATGCATATTTCCCTTACTGAGCTTTATAGCTCATTCCACGTTTTATGTGTTGTAGGTACGATCGAGTCAGACGTTGAGACACGTCACGACTCAGGCAGGCTGATGGCGGTGACTCCACGTACTTTTGAGGGTTGGGCGTACATGGATGTGACCTGAGGGGTGTTATCAGTGTGCTTTAAATATTTTAACATACTGGGCTATGGTATTTTAGAAATAAATGTGTGCGAGTGTATAATATTAAATTATTAAATAAGAGTGTAAAATTTAAATCGGGTCTTCCGTAGCTTACGTTGCGAAAAGTCCGCCAAACTAGTTATAGAAAAGTGGGGTGTTACATTTCACATCACACGACAACGGGCCCTAGGTTAGGCTCGGCACAACACGCGCAATAGACTACTGGGAGGCCACCCCCGAGTCTCGCGGCAAACTACGCCGGTAGTGCACTGATCGATCACGTCAATGGCCCCCTACCAGGTCGTATATCTCCCGCACCAAAATAAAAATCCCATCCGGCAGTATGCACGTAGAATCGATCACGTCCGAGTAGACAGATCGATCACGTCTGTCTCCGCCAAGTGTCCTGCGAGCCCAACCTCGACTTCACTACGAGTCACAAATCACAATCCCCATATTCTACCCCATACGTCAGTATCTCAAATAATCACGGTCTCAATACGGTGTAATCACCTCTCGTTCTAACGTGATATGCATGTGCCATGCATGCACAAGAAATTTCATAAAAGCATGATTTCACATGGAAGGTATGTAAAACAAGTAAGACACGTAAATCACGTAAGTCCCAGAAATCATCGAATCACATGAAAACACATAATTCCCGTATGTGTTTATGTATTGTAGTTGAATGATCCACCTACCTGTCCTCCTGGTAAAATTACTCACGAAATCTGGTAATTTTCCTACGCTTCGATCCTCTGGGTATTTAAAAAAATATTTTTATATCAATATATTTGTTAAGTCAGGTAAGTCTAAAATCCTCGAATCTTAGTTATCAAAATATTAAAAATATCAAAAACCCTGAAATAATGAAAACCCTAAAATTCCTAAAAATGCTAAAATTTCTGAATATCGAAAACGATTACATTTCGTAACCATTGTATGAGACATCCCGAGATCCTTCTTTGAAAAAGTACTGTAATACCCGTAAAATTTAATTACGGGATTTACAATAAAATTAATGGTGGAGAGTATTTAATTAGAAACCTTATTGGATTAATTAGTATTTTCGATGATATGATGTCTTCATGCTTTTATATTCTTTAAGTGACTTAAGTGTCTATATGATCTCATGCTATGTGATTTATAATTCTGATGTGTATCACGTATTTCGACTTACGTGACTCGTGGAACATGTTTTACGATTTTATGTGACAACGTGATTACATATTAAATGTTATTAGGGCTACTAACCAAGTAGAGGAATTAATTGAAATTATGATTAGTTGTTGATTTTAGGATTTCTAGTACATGGCATGCTAACCTATAAATTGAAATACTAAATATCGAAATGAGTTAATGTCGAAGTGATAAAATGTCGAAACATTAGCATTAGTGTACAACTCGACATCTTTAAAGTGTACTTCGTGACCTCGAAACCTTGAAGACAATATTATAAAACTCGAGAGCTAGGAACAGTAGAGAATGTCGAATGAAGTGATAGACATTGATTACTTAGCCAATAAGGAAACTAATTTAACTAATATAATAAGAAGTGTTACTTAGAGAATTGACAAGTATGAATAAAAGAAAAAGCTACGAAATAAGTAGAGCTCGACATTTTGAATTTCAAGATAAATAAATATTGGAGGCTCGACATCCTTGAACACTATATCTTAGAAAACTCGAGACAGATAAAAGTCGAAGTAAAGAACTTTGATAGATGTAGTATCTCGAGAGAGTTAAGCCCGGAATTCATGAAGCTCGACATCTTTAAAACTCGAGAACTAAATGATAATAGAAGATGTCGATAGATGAGATAAGGCCATGAATTCTTAAGCTGCAAGGAAAGATGTATAGTATAGTTTATTTCGAAAATTTACATGAGAGGAAAACTAAAGTCATAAAATAATACACATTAGTTAAGACATGATAAGTATCAAAGAACTCTCAACGTCATTTGCTTATTTTACACGCAATAAGAAGATAAAAAAACTGAGAAAAGCAGAAAACGAAAACCACAAAATCATTAAACACAAATCCTTAAAAACTTGGAACCAGAAGAAACGAAGAGTGGAGTGCTTTAAGCTAAAGGTGGTATGAAATTTCTATCCTAACTTGCATATTTAGATTCATATCTAGTATATTAAATATGGGTATCACGTATTAGCGAACATAAATCAGTAAGAATAACTCTTTAATTCATTTTATAAGTTATCAAAGGTCGCATGTTTTGAAAATTCCTGTGGTATTTATTCTGTTTTCGGAAACATGTCTCTTGATCCAGGGTTAGATGATTTTCACATCAAACAAGTGTTGATCGAATGATATAAATTTCCTTAGACTATAAATCTCGAAAGTTATGTTAGGTTAGTAGAAAAGATCTCGAGGTCAAGGATGTGAATAGAAGGAATTCAAAATACATGGCGAGATTTAATTCTGATAGTTGTTAACTTCGAAATTCAAATAAAATAAATGTCGAAATTTGTGTATGGTTCAGCTTAAATCTAGAGCCTTGTGTAAGCTCAATGTCGAGATTTAAGAGCATAGGATTATAATTGAACTTGAGACTATATCGAAATTTTGTTTGAAATGTCGAAATATATCTCGACATTTTGTTCTAATATCTAGCAATCAAATATCGAATCTATCTTAAGATTAGTATCGAAATCTTATATGAAAGTCGAGATCTAATGCATACCATGTAGCTCGAAATTTATTTTGTAACCCATGTCAACACTTGCCTCGAAAATTGTTTTAAATCCCAAGATATATATCGAAATCTTCATAATAATACAAGGATGTCGAGATTTGATTCTAACATTGATTTCATGTATTGTATAACACCTCGACATTTTGGTTGAGTTTTCATGTAGCCTCGACATCTTGATTAAATCCCGTAAACATCTCGACATTTGACATTGTGACCTTAACGTACAACTCGACATTTAGCTTATAATGCCGATATCTAACTCGAGATCTATTTAACCCAAGCATGGCGAAATCTTTTAGTTCCTAGTAACATGATGTCGAGATCTAGTTCAAAATTTAGTTTTGAAATTATAGAAGTCGAAACTAGGGTTTTCAAACTAAGCCAATTTCGGAAAATTATAACTAGACTAACAAACCCTAATTTTGTATGTTTCTATACTTAGGATTTGAAGATTAGCGAATTACCGTACGATAAGCTAAGGATACCAGGTAAGTGGAAATCGCAACTACAACACATAATTTTATGTGTGCATGAAATTATGTGTTATGTGCTCTTATGATTTTATGCGACTACTTGCTTATGTGACTTACGTGATTTGATGTGATGAAAATTATTATATGAACATGACACGCATATTCATGGCATGAGCATGTGCACGCACGACTAGTATGGGAGTCAGGGAAATAGCGTGCATGAGTATAAGATCGCTTGAGAGCGATGTATATTTGCCGATATAGGCATTTGTGTCGACTCAATGATGAGTCACGGCTCTTCTATGCTACCACGGCGATTCACAAAGCCGAATTACCTGATTCACGAAAGGTAGGGGGAATACCCCGTAGCGGGAGATGCAACCTGGAGGATGCGACTCGAGGGTATGAGCGGCACCGAGGGAACCTCGAATGTTGGCGACCTCGTAGTAAGCTACCAGTGAGAAGCGCCCGCGTGTCAGACCGCATTGGGATGGAAAGGCGCCTTAGGGTTAAACGAAATTTGTGTGCCCGGGTTCGCCTCTCAATGGGACGACATTGGGATTGAAAGGCACTAGTAGCCTCTTAGTGTGGATCACACTGGGATTGAAAGGCACTAGTAGCCTCTCGGTGTGTACCGCATTGGGATTGAAAGGCACCATAGGGTTATGCACAGATTGAGTACTCGGGTTTAGCCTCCCAGTGTGTGTACTACCACTTGTACCCTTAGGGGTTTGACCTCTATATGGTGCATAGTAAGATTGAAAGCCGAGGGCCCAAATATGTTATGAAAGGTCAAGAAGAAGGTGAGAAAGGTCAGGAAGAATGTGAGGTGTAGATAGCATTGGCACGGATGCCTTCGCTATTTAGGTCACGTGCATTGCATGCATGATTTTCACTTACTGAGCTTTATAAGCTCATTCCACGTTTTTATGTGTTGTAGGACCCCGCGATCACGGTACGCGATCATTTTCACGGCGAGGCCAACTTTTGAAGCTTTCGTGGGCTTTTGAGATGGAAGTGTGTGCATGGATGCGACCTCGTGGAGGCCCAGTAGATAAATTTATTTTGACCCGCATGCGCGCTTTCCTATCTGAATAGGACCCATGATAATTTTTGTAGGAACAGTTACGATGTCCTTTTTATAAAAGGAAAAATTTTATTCGAAATTTCGTACTATTTATTTCTTTCTACGACACTAGTTACGTAAACTAGTTAAGAAAGTAGTGGTGGAAGGCGGGGCTGCCACAGGTGGTATCAGAGCTTAGGTTATAGGTTCTGCAGACTGTCCATGTACACACACTCAAAAGCACGGAAGCGGCCTTGCCTGTAAGTTTTATGTTTTTATGAATTTCTAGTATTACATGATTTATTGATCGTAGGAACGTTAGGGTAGAAGAACGATGGGTAGAACGAGAAATGGAAATAGTGCGGGTGCGGATAAAGGTAAAGAACCCGCAGCCTCTACTGATAGTCGTGATGAGACTATCCTCCAACTCGCGGAACTAGTCCGCCAACAATCTGCCCAAATCCAGCAACTGATCCAGCAACAAAACGCTGGTGGGCAATCAAATAACGGATCCCCTCCGGCCGACAGAATCGAAATGGTCGGGGAAAGATTTCGTAAACTTAACCCCCCAACCTTTGAAGATGCTGTTGACCCAACCTCGGCTGAGGATTGGCTCCGGACCCTAGAAACTATGTTCCAACATAGTCATACCCCTGAAACCGAAAAGGCCTTGTGCTCTGGGTACCTATTAAGGGGAAGCGCCGGCCACTGGTGGGACACGATCCTAACTCTCGAAGATCCGATAACAATGACCTGGGAGCGTTTCAAAGAACTCTTCCGAAATAAGTATTTTACTGCTCCCGTTCGTGCACAAAGAATGAACGAGTTCATCAATCTCCGCCAGGGACGGTGGCGGAGTATATTAGAAAATTCGAACAACTCTCCCGATTTTCAACCCACATGGTAAGTACCGACTCGCTAAAAATCGAGCGATTTATAGAAGGCTTGAAGCCAGAACTCTACCGTGATGTTGGCATGGCTGGATTCCAAGGGGTTACTTATGCCCAAATAGCGGAATGAGCCTTGATGGCTGAACAAGCTGAAAGCCGAATTGTACGAGCCCAAGAAATAAAAAGGAAGTTCGAACAAGGACGTAAAGAGGACAGAAACAACCTGAAGAAACCGTTCATTCCAAAGAATGTGAAACCCAATTTCCAAAACCGCCCTGGACCACCTCAACAACCTAATCCGAATCAAGGGAGACCCCAACCAAATGCACCCATATGCCCAAAATGCGCACGACGTCACCTGGGCGTCTGTTTTTCACAAAATGCTACCTGTTTCAAATGTGGCAAGACGGGCCACTACTCCGTAGCCTGCCCGGAAAATGCATCTGGAAGTCAGGGAACGAACCGGGCCAAGCCGCCGACAGCACCCGCTCGAGTATATATGCTTGCGGCGGAAGAAACTGAAAACAACCCATCCGAGACGGAAGGTACCCTCCTAACTGATTAAACTTCAACATGCATTCTAGTGGACTCATGAGCCACATTTTCTTTCTATCCACCACTTATGTGGTAAGACTCGGGAATTCTTTTAGCCGACTTGGTTGATACCAGTTCGAGTGTCGACCTGAGTCGTGATCGTAGTAGATAGGCGTTCGAAATAGGAAGCCGAAATCTTTGGCTGAATTCTTGAAACCAATAATAACGGGATATATTCCTATGCCCTAATCTTTCGCTCACCCTAAGAAACGTATTTGTTCGATATCAGAGTTGCGCAGCGGAAGCGTGATGGGTACTTAGGATCTTCGATTTCTGCCTAAGTTTATAATTATTCTCGTTAGCTCTTCGAGGTAGTACAGGTTCCACTAACTGGAACAATCTTCGTGTTTACTTCACCAGGATTCTATTCCTTTCGATCCTCGAAAATTATTGGAGATTCCTTTATAACTTCCTAAGGTGAATTTCTATCACCTAACTAAGTCAGATCAACACCCTACCAATTGTCACCCTGAATTATTCCAGCTGACGGAATTTCGGGGACGAAATTCTTTTAAGGGGGGAGGATGTAATACCCGTAAAATTTAATTACGGGATTTACATTAAAATTAATGGTGGAGAGTATTTAATTAGAAACCTTATTGGATTAATTAGTATTTTCGATGATATGATGTTTTCATGCTTTTATATTCTTTAAGTGACTTAAGTGTCTATATGATCTCATGCTATGTGATTTATAATTCTGATGTGTATCACGTATTTCGACTTACGTGACTCGTGGGACATGTTTTACGATTTTATGTGACAACGTGATTACATATTAAATGTTATTAGGGCTACAAACCAAGTAGAGGAATTAATTGAAATTATGATTAGTTGTTGATTTTAGGGTTTCTAGTACATGGCATGCTAACCTAAAAATTGAAATACTAAATATCGAAATGAGTTAATGTCGAAGTGATAAAATGTCGAAACATTAGCATTAGTATACAACTCGACATCTTTAAAGTGTACATCGTGACCTCGAAACCTTGAAGACAATATTATAAAACTCGAGATCTAGGAACAGTAGAGAATGTCGAATGAAGTGATAGACTTTGATTACTTAGCCAATAAGGAAACTAATTTAACTAATATAATAAGAAGTGTTACTTAGAGAATTGACAAGTATGAATAAAAGAAAAAGCTACGAAATAAGTAGAGCTCGACATTTTGAATTTCAAGATAAATAATATTGGAGGCTCGACATCCTTGAACACTATATCTTAGAAAACTCGAGACAGATAAAAGTCGAAGTAAAGAACTTTGATAGATGTAGTATCTCGAGAGAGTTAAGCCCGGAATTCATGAAGCTCGACATCTTTTAAACTCGAGAACTAAATGATAATAGAAGATGTCGATAGATGAGATAAGGCCATGAATTCTTAAGCTGCAAGGAAAGATGTATAGTATAGTTTATTTCGAAAATTTACATGAGAGGAAAACTAAAGTCATAAAATAATACACATTAGTTAAGACATGATAAGTATCAAAGAACTCTCAACGTCATTTGCTTATTTTACACGCAATAAGAAGATAAAAAAACTGAGAAAAGCAGAAAACGAAAACCACAAAATCATTAAACACAAATCCTTAAAAACTTGGAACCAGAAGAAACGAAGAGTGGAGTGCTTTAAGCTAAAGGTGGTATGAAATTTCTATCCTAACTTGCATATTTAGATTCATATCTAGTATATTAAATATGGGTATCACGTATTAGCGAACATAAATCAGTAAGAATAACTCTTTAATTCATTTTATAAGTTATCAAAGGTCGCATGTTTGAAAATTCCTGTGGTATTTATTCTGTTTTCGGAAACATGTCTCTTGATCCAGGGTTAGATGATTTTCACATCAAACAAGTGTTGATCGAATGATATAAATTTCCTTAGACTATAAATCTCGAAAGTTATGTTAGGTTAGTAGAAAAGATCTCGAGGTCAAGGATGTGAATAGAAGGAATTCAAAATACATGGCGAGATTTAATTCTGATAGTTGTTAACTTCGAAATTCAAATAAAATAAATGTCGAAATTTGTGTATGGTTCAGCTTAAATCTAGAGCCTTGTGTAAGCTCAATGTCGAGATTTAAGAGCATAGGATTATAATTGAACTTGAGACTATATCGAAATTTTGTTTGAAATGTCGAAATATATCTCGACATTTTGTTCTAATGTCTAACAATCAAATATCGAATCTATCTTAAGATTAGTATCGAAATCTTATATGAAAGTCGAGATCTAATGCATACCATGTAGCTCGGAATTTATTTTGTAACCCATGTCAACACTTGCCTCGAAAATTGTTTTAAATCCCAAGATATATATCGAAATCTTCATAATAATACAAGGATGTCGAGATTTGATTCTAACATTGATTTCATGTATTGTATAACACCTCGACATTTTGGTTGAGTTTTCATGTAGCCTTGACATCTTGATTAAATCCCGTAAACATCTCGACATTTGACATTGTGACCTTAACGTACAACTCGACATTTAGCTTATAATGTCGATATCTAACTCGAGATCTATTTAACCCAAGCATGGTGAAATCTTTTAGTTCCTAGTAACATGATGTCGAGATCTAGTTCAAAATTTAGTTTTGGAATTATAGAAGTCGAAACTAGGGTTTTCAAACTAAGCCAATTTCGGAAAATTATAACTAGACTAACAAACCCTAATTTTGTATGTTTCTATACCTAGGATTTGAAGATTAGCGAATTACCGTACGATAAGCTAAGGATACCAGGTAAGTGAAAATCGCAACTACAACACATAATTTTTATGTGTGCATGAAATTATGTGTTATGTGCTCTTATGATTTTATGCGACTACTTGCTTATGTGACTTACGTGATTTGATGTGATGAAAATTATTATATGAACATGACACGCATATTCATGGCATGAGCATGTGCACGCACGACTAGTATGAGAGTCAGGGAAATAGCGTGCATGAGTATAAGATCGCTTGAGAGCGATGTATATTTGCCGATATAGGCATTTGTGTCGACTCAATGATGAGTCACGGCTCTTCTATGCTACCACGGCGATTCACAAAGCCGAATTACCTGATTCACGAAAGGTAGGGGGAATACCCCGTAGCGGGAGATGCAACCTGGAGGATGCGACTCGAGGGTATGAGCGGCACCGAGGGAACCTCGAGTGTTGGCGACCTCGTAGTAAGCTACCAGTGAGAAGCGCCCGCGTGTCAGGCCGCATTGGGATGGAAAGGCGCCTTAGGGTTAAACGAAATTTGTGTGCCCGGGTTAGCCTCTCAATGGGACGACATTGGAATTGAAAGGCACTAGTAGCCTCTTAGTGTGGATCACACTGGGATTGAAAGGCACTAGTAGCCTCTCGGTGTGTACCGCATTGGGATTGAAAGGCACCATAGGGTTATGCACAGATTGAGTACTCGGGTTTAGCCTCCCAGTGTGTGTACTGCCACTTGTACCCTTAGGGGTTTGAGCTCTATATGGTGCATAGTAAGATTGAAAGCCGAGGGCCCAAATATGTTATGAAAGGTCAAGAAGAAGGTGAGAAAGGTCAGGAAGAATGTGAGGTGTAGATAGCATTGGCACGGATGCCTTCGCTAGTTAGGTCACGTGCATTGCATGCATGATTTTCACTTACTGAGCTTTATAAGCTCATTCCACGTTTTTATGTGTTGTAGGACCCCGCGATCACGGTACGTGATCATTTTCACGGCGAGGCCAACTTTTGAAGCTTTCGTGGGCTTTTGAGATGGAAGTGTGTGCATGGATGCGACCTCGTGGAGGCCCAGTAGATAAATTTATTTTGACCCGCATGCGCGCTTTCCTATCTGAATAGGACCCATGATAATTTTTGTAGGAACAGTTACGATGTCCTTTTTATAAAAGGAAAAATTTTATTCGAAATTTCGTACTATTTATTTCTTTTCTACGACACTAGTTACGTAAACTAGTTAAGAAAGTAGTGGTGGAAGGCGGGGCTGCCACAAGTACATTTCGAAATTTTTGTATGATATAATTATCACATCTCGAAGTCTTTCTATAACAATATCGAAATCTTAGAAATATTATATTATAAATAGATATCGAGAACTTAGATGTCGAAATTTTTGCTAGCATGATAATGCCGAGATCTTTGGTTGAAAAGCAAATATCGAATTCTTAAGCAATGTCGAGATCTATATAAGCTTATCGAAATCTTACTAATGTCGAGATCCATGTGATGTCGAATTCCATTCTACACCTCGAAGTCTTTTTACTATGTATCTCGAAATCTCTTAATTGTATATCTCAAAATCATTTTTTCTCATAAGGCATCTCGAAATCTTTCGTTATGTATCTCGACATCTATTTACTATACTTCTTGAGATTTTCTATGGGGAGTGCTTATGTCTCGAAATCATCTCGAAATTCTTCTATAATTCATTTCGAAATCTTTGGGAGGGGTATGATACTAGGTCGAGAACGTCTGAAACCAGTTATTCTCCCAAAAACCCTAATATTGTACAGTGTCGAGATCATTTTCAACAAAACTACACTGAATCACGAAAATCTTGCACCTCGAACTGTTAAGTTTCTAAAGGACACCGTGTACTTCGAGATCATTAAAACTCATATAACTTTAATTCTCATGAATCTAAGTCGATTCCTAAAGTCTTAGGGTTTTCTTATACATGCGAATCCTTGGAAAGTCGATTATAACCATACATGTTTCGGATATATTAAGCATACCAACACTTACTAAGCTTGAATGTACTCAGAACTTATACCCCCTAGCATGATCGAAACTTCCTATAACCCTAATTATGCAAATTAAAAGTATATAAACGTATATAACTATGAAAAGGCAATGTGGGAATAGGATAGTTCTCACCTCCTTTGCACTTCCTTGAGCTTAAGATCTATTGTTCTCCTACTTTTCCTTTCATTCCTTTCGTTTTCTTCCTCAGTGAGAGTTTTCGTTGATGATATATGGATATACTTGAATGTTTTGAAAAGTGAGTGCATGACAAGGTAAATCGTTGCCTTACTTTAACCTTAAGTAAATGTTATTATTAAAGCTTATCTTAAGCCTTGGGCCAATTCTTTGAGATTTAAATTTGGCCCATATCTTTCTACTAATATTAATCAATATATAATTATTTTATCAATTATAGCCCGACATTTTTAATTATTATTTGATCAAACATGACTCAATATGGTAAGCCTTTACGTTAATATTTTTAGATATTGGTCAACTAAGTTTTGCTATTAATTTGAAACTTATAAAAGTTTATATTTTCGTTTCAAGACTAATTAACCCATTCTTAGTTTCACGAAATCACAAAATTAATCACATCAAAATCCCGTATTAAATTTACGGGTATTACAACCCCTCCCCCTAAAAAGAATTTTGTCCCCGAAATTACACCAACTGGAATAACTCGGGATAACGAATTCTCATATCGTCCTCACGCTCCCAAGTGGCTTCCTCAATTGATTGATTCCGCCACAAGACTTTAACTAGCGGAATAGTCATATTCCGACGTTGCTTCATCTCATACATTAAAATCTCTACTGGCCTCTCTTCGTAACTCAAGTCAGGCTTGAGCTGTCGATAAAGAAGCTCGTTCTGAATAACGTGGCTCGGGTCCACGACGTACTTTCGTAATGTCGATATATGAAATACGTCGTGAACTTGCGATAGGGAAGTCGGTAATTCCAACTGATATGCAACTTCACCGACTCGTCTAATAATCTTGAATGGGCCTATGTATCTTGGACTTAGCTTGCCCTTTCGTCCGAGCGCTTTACGCCTTTCATTGGGCAAATCTTTAAAAATACTTGATCGTCCTCTGCAAACTCCAACGGTCGTCGTCGATGATCTGCATAACTCTTCTGTCGACTTTGAGCCGTTCGCATTATTTCTCGGATTTTGGTCACTGCTTCTGTTGTTTCTCGGATCATGTCGGATCCTAATATAGCTTGTTCGCCGATTTCGTCCCAATGAACAGGGGATCGGCACTTGCGCCCGTACAATGCCTCGTATGGCGCCATTCCGATGGTAGCGTGGGAGCTGTTATTGTAGGAAAACTCGATCAGCGGTAGATACTTGCTCCAGTTTCCGTTGAAGTTCAACACGCAGGCTCGTATATCCTCAAGGTTTGGATCGTTCGTTCAGACTGCCCGTCGGTCTGGGGATGATATGCAGTACTGAACGAGAGCTTAGTCCCCATCGCTTTCTGTAAGCTTCGCCAAAAGTTGGATAGAAATTTGGAATCTCGATCCGAGACGATAGAGATTGGAATTACATGGAGTCAAACAATTTCCTGAATATATAATTCAGCGTAGCGTTCCATGGAAAAAGTAGAGCTGATTGGAAGGAAATGGGCTAATTTCGTTAAGCGGTCTACAACCACCCAAATAGCATCATGGCCTTTTGTCGTCTTGGGTAAACCCATGACGAAATCCATAGTGATGTGGTCCCAATTTCATTCGGGTATTGGTAAAGGCTGCAGAGTTCCAGCTGGTCGATGGTGTTCAGCTTTGATTAGTTGGCATGTCATACCTCTACTTACGAACGTGGCGATATCCTTCTTCATTCCCGGCCACCAATACATGATTCGCAAGTCTTGGTACATCTTGGTCGAGCCCGGGCAGTGAGTATGTCGTTGCGTGCGCTTCTGTCATTATTTCCGCTGTAACTCTCTATCATTGGGTACATATAGCCGACTCTTGTACAGTAAGGTTCCATCTCCTCGAATTCTGAAGTCCTCAGGTAGCGCATCTTTCACTTTCAGATAAAATTCATCCTCTTCTTGTGCTTTCTGGATTCGTTCTAGCAGCGTAGGCTGTAGAGTCAGCATTGCTAATTTTGTCTCGACTTCACATAAATTGACTATTTCCACTCCAAGTCTGTGTAATTCCGTACTCATCGCCTTTCGACAGAGCGCGTCTGCGACTACGTTCGCTTTGCCCGGATGATAATTGATAACACAGTCGTAGTTCTTTACGAGTTCCAACCGTCGTCTTTGTCGCATGTTTAACTCCTTCTGGGTGAAGAAGTATTTCAAACTCTTGTGGTCGATGAAAATTTCACACCTTTCTCCGTAAAGGTAATGCCTCCAAATCTTTAAGGCGAACACGACTGCTGTAAGTTCTAAGTCATGGGTCGGGTAGTTCTTCTCATATTCTTTCAGTTGTCTGGAGGCGTATGCGATTACTTTACCGTCTTGCATTAACACGCATCCCAGTCCGTTTTTCGAAGCATCGCTATAGATCGAGAATCCTCCCGTTCCCGATGGTATAGTTAGAATAGGGACTGAAGTAAGTCGCTTCTTCAGCTCCTGAAAACTTTGTTCGCACACATCGGTCCATTTGAAAGGCACTTTCTTCCTTGTAAGGTTTGTCAATGTCGAGGCAATGGTGGAGAAGTCAGCAATGAACTTACGGTAATATCCCGCAAGTCCAAGAAAACTTCGAACTTCGGTAGGAGTAGTCGGCCATGGCCAATTGTTCACGGCCTCAATCTTACTCGGGTCCACGGAGACTCCACTCCCGGAAATCACGTGTGCAAAGAAGGCTACCTGCTCAAGCTAAAATTTGCATTTCTTGAATTTGGCGTAGAGCTGTTTCTCTCGCAGAATTCCTAAGACGATTCGTAGATGATTCTCGTGTTCTTCCTTCGTCTTAGAGTAGATCACGATATCGTCAATAAAGACGATTACAAATCGGTCAAGATAGTCTTTAAAGACTCGGTTCATAAGGTCCATGAATGCAGCAGGGGCATTTGTCAGTCCGAAGAGTGTGACCAGAAACTCATAATGGCCATACCTCGTACTAAACGCTGTTTTGGGGATATCTGTCTCCCTGATCTTTAATTGATGGTATCCCGAACGGAGATCGATTTTTGAGAATACCGTAGCACCTTGTAGTTGGTCGAACAGATCATCGATCCTTGCTAACGGGTATTTATTCTTGATCGTAACCTTGTTCAACTCCCGATAGTCGATACACAGTCGCATCGACCCATCCTTCTTCCGTACGAATAGGACTGTGCTCCCCGCGGTGAAAAGCTGGGTTGAATAAACCCTTTCTGCAACAAGTCCTCTAGCTGTTCTTTCAATTCTTTCAGTTCGTTCGGCGCTAGACGATAAGGAGCTTTAGAGATTGGGGCGGACCCCGAGATCAGATCTATCGTGAACTGTATTTCTCGATCAGGGGTAACCCTGGGAGATCACCGGGAAATACATCAGCATACCCGTTGACTATCGGTACGTTTTTCAGTTCTGGCTGAGGTAACTCCTCCGCCTTCACCGCATACACGAGATAAGACTCACAACCGGATCTCAATAGTCGTTGAGCCTCCAGCGCAGAGATTCGTGGAATACAATTCGGAGCAATTTTACCCAAAAAAGTGAACGCCTCTTCCTCGGGCAGCTGAAATTTTACGACCTTTTGTTACAGTCTATGATGGCCCCGTATCTCGAAAGCCAATTCATCCCAAAGATAACATCGTAGTCGTTCATTGGGATCACAATCAGGTCGACACTCAGATTTCTACCTTCAATATCCACAGAGCATCCTTCCAGCACTTGGTTAGTGCGTGTTGGATTCCCGTGTGGTAAGGTAACCACATAATTGCATTCAGATAAGGTAGGAGAGATTCCCACCTTTTCCACATACTTGGCCGACACGAACGAATGTGTGGCCCCAGAGTCAATTAACACAGAAGTGGGCACGTTATAGATATTCAACGTACCCGTCACCATGGAAGGGTTTGCTTCAACCTCCTCGTTCCTCAGAGTAAAAACACGTGCTGGTACTGGTGGAGGTCAAATTAAAGGTTGATTCAGAACTTGCGGTATACTCTCGTTACAAACCCTGGCATAGTGGCCAATCTTTCCACACCGGAAACAATGAGGAGTTGTGTTTGGTCTTGTCCCAAAACATGCACCGTAGTGGTAACGTCCGCACTGTCGACACTGGGGTACAGTGTTTGGGGGTCGGTTTGGAACGTTAGCTGGTCCTTGGTTTGGCCTTGGTTGCCAATTATGTTGGTCTTGCTGATTCCCCCGGTAATTTGGCCCCTTGCCAAAGAACCGGCGTTTCTGGTTCCCTCCTCCTTGTTGCACTTCCGTTCTCCGTTTGGCATCTTAAGCCTTGGTAACTCTAACCTCTGCCTGCTCAGCTAAAATTGCTCGTTCGGCGATACGGCCATAAGTCTTCCCTTTGGTGTCGTACATGCTTACGCTTCGGAAGATCTCAGGTTTGAGGTTCCAGAAAACGTTCGATCTTCAGCTCGTCCGCAGCCACTATATGTGGCGCAAATCTCGAGAGTTGCTCGAACTTGCGGATGTATTCCGCCACTGACATCCCCCTTGCTTAAGATTGATAAATTCGTTTAGCTTCTGCGCCCGATCTGGCGCCGTGAAATACTTTCCTCGGAAGAGTGTTTTGAACCTCTCCCATGTCATCGTAGTGGGATCCTCGAGCACCTGAATGGTATCCCACCAGTAGCCTGCATTCCCACGCAACATGAAGGTGGCACAAGTCACCTTCTCCGTATTAGGCAAATGGCTAACACGAAACATATTCTCGATGGTTCTAAGCCAATCCTCCGCGTAGGTAGGATCAGCGGCCTCCTCGAAGGCAGGGGGATTTAATCTTCAGAACCTCTCCTTGGCCGCTTCTATATGTTCTAGGCCCGAAGACGAGTGACGCTCCGACGAATTTTGGCGGTGGATGAGGACGTTAATATGATCTGACTGTCGTCGGATCAGATCGGTTAATTGATGGATGGTAGAGCGGTCCTCATGCGGTGGGGATTCGGACCCTGCTCTATGACTAGATTCGCCATATTCTCTACGTGTTCTTGGCATTTTCGATTATCTCTACAATATTCATATAAGCCATATATCAAATAACACATAACCACATAATCAAGTATTGAACTTACAGGCCGGACTGGTTCTCCAGGCTTTTGAGTGGCAATACATGGACAGTCTTCAGACTCTAAAGCCGAAGCTCTGATACCACCTGTGACGACCCTCGTTTTCTAATTAAGATTATTGGCGGATTTCCGCAACGTAAGCCGCGGAAGGCCCGTCTAATTAAAACTTTTCCCCAAAATAATATACATTACTATAATACTCTTGTCTACAACAGCATCTCCGTTTTTGGGCCAAAGCCCCAAAATATCAAAAGAACAAAAGCCCTAATGCCGCTCCACAGGTCTTCATCCATGTACCGCCCCGCCCTTAAAAGTCTGTGGAGCACCGCCACCAGCCGCCTCAGTCTTGACTCGTATCGGCGTCAGAATTGGTACCTACAACACGTAAACACTGAGCCTTTTGCCCAGTAGGTGAATAAAATGCATGTATGCAAGTGTACACTCAGTCCCGATCCCAATATCTCACAACATGAAATAATGCACATGAAATAATGCACAGTCTTTCTTTTTCCACATTCCTATTTCACATCACACGACACCGGGCCCTAGGTTAGACTCGGCACCAACGCGCGCAATAGACTACTGGGAGGCCACCCCCAAGTCTCGCGGCGAGCTACGCCGGTAGTGCACTGGTCGATCACGTCAATGGCCCCCTACCATGTCGTATATCTCCCGCACAAAAATAAAAATCCCATCCGGCGGTTTGCACCTCGAATTGATCACGTTCCAGTAGACAGATCGATCACGTCTGTCTCCGCCAAGTGCCCTGTGAGCCCAACCTCGACTCCGCTACGAGTCCCAAATCACAATCACCATATTCTACCCCATACGTCAGTATCTCAAATCATCACCTTCTCAATACGGTGTAATCACCTCTCGTTCTAACGTGATATGCATGTGTCATGCATGCCCAAGAAATTTCATAAAAGCATGATTTCACATGGAAGGTAAGTAAAACAAGTAGGACACGTAAATCACGTAAGTCCCAAAAATCATCGAATCGCATGAAAACACTAATTCGCGTATGTGTTTACGTATTGTAGATGGATGATCCACCTACCTGTCCTCCTGTTAAAATTACTCACGAAATCTGGTAATTTTCCTACGCTTCGATCCTCTGGGTATTAAACAAATATATTTTCATATCAATATATTTGTTAAGCTAGTTAAGTCTAAAATCCTCGAAGCTTAGTTATCAAAATATTAAAAATATCAAAAACCCTAAAATAATGAAAACCCTAAAATACCTAAAAATGCTAAAATTGCTAAATATCGAAAACTATTACATTTCGAAACCATTGCCTGAGACATCCCGCCTTCTTTGAAAAAGTACATTTCGAAATTTTTGTATGATATAATTATCACATCTCGAAGTCTTTCTATAACAATATCGAAATCTTAGAAATATGACATATTAAATAGATATCGAGAACATGATATCGAGAACTTAGATGTCGAAATTTTTGCTAACATGATAATGCCGAGATCTTTGGTTGAAAAGCATATATCGAATTCTTAAGCAATGTCGATATATATAAGCTTATCGAAATCTTACTAATGTCGATATCCATGTGATGTCTAATTCCATTCTACACCTCGAAGTCTTTTTACTATGTATCTCGAAATCTCTTAATTGTATATCTCGAAATCATTTTTCTCAGAAGGCATCTCGAAATCTTTCGTTATGTATGACATCTATTTACTATACATCTCGAGATTTTCTATGGGGAGTGCTTATATCTCGAAATCATCTCGAATTCTTCTATAATTCATTCCGAAATCTTTGGGAAGGGTATGATACTAGGTCGAGAACGTCTGAAACCAGTAATTCTCCAAAAACCCTAAAATTGCATAGTGTCGAGATCATTTTCAACAAAACTACACTGAATCACGAAAATCTTGCACCTCAAATTGTTAAGTTTCTAAAGGACACCGTGTACTTCGAGATCATTAAAACTCATATAACCTTAATTCTCATCAATCTAAGTCGATTCCTAAAGTCTTAGGGTTTTCTTATACATGCTAATCCTTGGCAAGTCCATTATAACCATACATGTTTCAGAATTATATTCAGCATACCAACATTTACTAAGCTTGAATGAACTCAGAACTTATACCCCCTAGCATGATCGAAAATTCCTATAACCCATTACCTAATTATGCAAATTAAAAGTACATAAACATATATAACTATGAAAAGGCAACGTGGTAATAGGATAATTCTCACCTCCTTTACACTTCCTTGAGCTTCAGTTCTATTGTTCTCCTACTTTTCCTTTCATTCCTTTCTTTTTCTTCCTCAGTGAGAGTTTTCGTTGATGATATGTTGATATACTTGACTGTTTTGAAAAATGAGTGACATGAGAAGGTAAATCGTTGCCTTACTTTAACCTTAAGTAAATGTTATTATTAAAGCTTATCTTAAGCCTTGGGCCAATTCTTTGAGATTTAAATTTGGCCCATATCTTTCTACTACTATAAATCAATATATTATTATTTTATCAATTATAGCCCAACATTTTTAATTATTATTTGATCAAACATGACTCAATATGGTAAGCCTTTACGTTAACATTTTTAGATATTGGTCAACTAAGTTTTGCTATTAATTTGAAACTTATAAAAGTTTATATTTTCGTTTCAAGACTAATTAATTTATCCCATTCTTCGTTTCACGAAGTCACAAAATTAATCACATCGAAACCCCGTATTAAATTTACGAGTATTACAATGACCCCAAGTATAAAATTACATCTTCAGTGTACCGTCTACTTTCTCGAATTCCATAGTGTTAAAATGCTTACCTTTAAAGTAAATAGATATTGTAATTTTCTAAAGTCAAGTTATCCCGTGAAAGTTCTTAGTTCGTAAAATTCATAGCATGGTTCATAATTCATGACTTGCTCAATTCATGAAATAGAATTCGTGATACTTCTTGAACTCGTGAAGCTAAATGCATGGTTTTCGTGACTTATTAAATTCGTGAAGTATATGAAATTCGTGAAATGCCTACTGTTAGCTTATGATTCGTGAAAGCTCATAATTCGCTAAGTGTGGTTCGCGAATTCTCAGTTCACCAAATTTGTTCTAATTTGCCAAATATCCTACCCTAGTTCGCGAATTGTAATTCTAAACCTAGGGTTCACTAAGCTTGCTCACTCACATTTCGCGAGAACATTTCATTCTAGTTCGCGAATTGCTACTTTAATAATTATGGGATTCGCAAATTCACATGATGAGTCATATTTCGCCAATTGGCTCGGTTCGCGAAGTTGCTGAGTTTGCCAACCATGAATTCTCCAAGTAGGGTTTTGCAAAGTGGCCCGCCAAGTCATGATTCGCCAGCCGAGTTCGCGAAGCTTTGCATGGATTCGCCTAACTCTCCATTGTCCCTCAGTTAGCCAAGCTTTTGAATTCACCAAATGGGACTCGCTAGTTGAGCCCGTGAAATGTATGGGTTCACGAACTAGGGTTCGTCAACCTCATCGGATTTGCCAACCTCATTTCATAACATGCATCCCTCTTTTTGGTTCGTGAATTGGGTCGACTCGTTTAGTTCGCGAAGTCCTTCATGCCTCTACTTTGCGAATTCACGCATAAAGGTCCCTCAGAGTTCGTGATCCCCTTTCAGCTTGGGTTCGCGAACCGAGTTTGTGAAGTATAAACTTCGGGAACTCATGCATGCGGAGCCTATTAAATTTGCGAAACTCGTGCTACCTATGGTTCGCGACTCAGGGTTAGTGAAGCTTTCGTTTCACGAGTCCGTTTATACAAAAACACTTTCCAATTTGCGAAGCCCCATGTTTAAAGTTCAGAAACTACTTTTTTTCTCAAGAACATTTTGAAGGCGATATGAACTCCTAAAACACTAGAATTCGAGCTTAACAAAAATGCAAACTTAAACTTATTTTTCGTGCCTAATAATCCCTAAAACATGTTAATATAGAATTAAAATCATCAAATCAAGGCGAGAAAGTGTACTTTCAAGGACTAAAATCGCACAAGCCCTAACATATGATGTTTTCATGCTTCTAATCCTTAAGGTATACTAATTCTTGGATAAAATATAAACATCATGGTTAGAGAATGATAACTAGTCCGAACTCGCGTGATTTTCAACTCGACTTCTCCTTCTTCTTTGCCTAAGCTTTTGTTGGATTTTCTTTCTAAGTGAGTTTTGGGGTTAAAAAGGCTTTAAGTAGATATTTATCCATGGGGTATGGTGATAGGACTAGTATCAACGTGAGTCTCCCACAATTTGAGGAACCTTGTTCCCCAAAGCTTTACATTTAATTTGGGCCTAAACTTTTTAAGATTTAGCCCAATCATAACTATAACCCAAATGCTAAATCTCACTAAATATTATTACCTTAATTCATCCTTATTCCATGTTGTCAAAAATTCCTAAGTTAGACATCACACAATCACATCATTAATTATACGGAATACATATAAGCACGTACGCACATAATTATTGCACAAAATTCATATAATCACATAGGCATAGAATGTGTATGTGAATTTTATGTAGTCACGTAAAAAGGAAATTCGCATGCCAATTATATTGGCTAATTAGCTTATGAGGACCCGGGTTCTGCATCCTCCCGCCTTAAAGAGGATTTTGCCCCGAAATCACTCCGTTCGGAACAGTTCGAGGTAGCGAGCTCTCATCTCATCCTCACGTTCCCACGTAGCCTCTTCTGTTGACTCGTTCCGCCATAATACTTTTACTAAATGTATTTCTTTATTCCTGAGTCGTTTCATCTCATGCCTCACAATCTCCACTGGCACCTCCGCGTAACTTAGATCTGGTTTCAGTTGTTGGTGGAGAACCTCATTCTCAACACATGACTTGGATCAGTAATGTACTTCCATAGCGTTGAGATGTGAAAACATCGTGCCCTTGGGATAGCGATGCTGGTAACTCCAACTGGTACGCTACCTCTCCGATCCTTTTAACTATCCTGAACGGATCAATGTACCTTGGGCTCAGCTTTCCGTTCCTTTCGAACCGCTTAACACTTTTCATCGGTGATACTTTTACGAACACCCAGCATCGACTTCAAATTCTAATGGCCTGCATCTTTGATCCGCATAACTCTTTCGCCTGCTCTGAGCCGTTCGCATTCGTTCGAGAATCGTGGCAATACTTCCGTCATCTTTCGTACCTAATCTGGGCCTAATATTGCCCGTTCCCCGATCTTGTCCCAATATACTGGAGATCTGCACTTTCGCCCATATAGCGCTTCGTATGGAGCCATTCCAATTGTAGCCTAATAGCTATCTTGTATGCGAATTCGACAAGTGGAAGGTATCTACTGCAATTGCCTTTGAAATCCATCACACAGGCTCGTAACATATCTTCTAAGGTCTGGATGGTCCGTTCTGATTGACTGTCTGTCTAGGGATGATAGGCGGTGCTAAAGAAAAGTTTCATTCCCATCCCCTTTTGCAAGCCCGTCCAGAATTTTGATAAAAATTTGGAGGCTCGATCCGAGACGATCGACGTTGGGATTCCGTGGAGTCGCACTATCTCCTGAATATAGAGTTTTGCATACCGTTCCAAGGAAAACGTCGTACTTATTGGTGGAAAAGGAGCAGACTTGGTGAGTCGGTCGACGATCACAAGACTTCGTTGATGGTGGTGGATGGCACTAGATCATCACGCCGACCTCGCAGTGTACCACGAAATCAGTTCTCTAAAGATGGCTAGAGAGAACCGAGCCGTCGCGTGAGAGAAGAGTGTGTGCGTTCGATGTGTGTTTTGTGCCTTTGTGATGGACGAAATTTTCACCTTCAATTATGAAATAGGGCTGACCTATTTATACTATGATATATTTGGAAATCCCTAGGATATCTCAAAGATATGGTTCTGATTTTGCCCCTTAAGTGGAGAGATGTTGCCATATCTTTCTCTCCCTTATTTAGTTCAAAATTCATATAAGGATACTTACCATAATTAGACAACACTTAAATACTAAGTCAAACTAAGTACATGTAAATATGATATAAAATTCGAAATTTAATCCAGGATTAATTTCGAAATTTTCACCTTAAAATAAATAATATTGCAAATACATTATTTCCATATTTATATTTAATTTTTCGAAATTAATTCCCAAGGCATAATTCGAAAATCAGCTTAGGGTCAAATTCCAATTTTACCCTCAAGCCTTTTAAGCACTTGGCCAAGCCCAAGTCTCAAAGTTAGTTTCATACGAAGTCCGACTTCGGTACATTAAACGGCCCGAGGCCCACTAAGGCGCGCCCAATGGCCCAAGGCCCATTAAGGCCCAAAATACTTTGTCTCCTTATCAGTACACGTGGATGATCCTTTTTAAGCCCGACTCTCTAGGTTCGACTCAATTTGCAAGGGAGGAATCCAAGAGTCTGCCAGTTACCTAGCCAATCCTGCAGTACCGGACCGTGACCCGATTCGAGTTCGAATTTCGACCCAGTCTTTATTCGAGAACCTTACTATAGATTATAGTACTACGTATAAACCCTTCAGCTGTGTCCCAATCGAGTGAGAGCCACGGTCTATGTCAAACTCACTATACTCGATTCTATGATAAAACGGGGACGAGGCAAATTACCAAAACTACCCTCCATGTCTAACATGAGTTAGTTCAATACCTTGGCTAAGGATTTCGTAATTTCCCATCGCCGTCCTCATAGGACACTTATCTCGATTACTTGCAAGACTGTGAATCCGTACTCGGCGGTCTAAGCCCGACAATCACAAATCGTCATCAAGACCGCATCTGCCCCGCTAACCCATGCAACAGCAAATCGGGTCGAGGGGAACCGGTGACAGTCGAGACTTCGAATTCACACCGTCAAAGCCCCTTTCGGTCTATGGTTCCCGTAGACTACTATAGTGTTGTCGTCGGTCATTGACACTCCTTGAGTAATAAGCCATGTTCGACCGTACGACCCGTGAGTCAGTGTCCATGAAACGATTCAATCCCTTGATTCGACTCGCATCACAAGTCATGACCTCCACTTCTAAGCGGGATATCGGCACTCTATAGGTCATCGACAAATAAGCCGTAATCGGTTATCCATTACCCAACCGGATCCTAAGGCTTACGGACTTTTAATGCTCGAGGTTAAGAGTCCACTGGTGCCTTCCTCTCTCGTACCCATCGAGAACAGTGACCCAACTCGATACATTTGGATTTGTTCATTTATTGCTTTACCGGATGCTTAGTGAAGTACTCTTATATCCAATAAATGAACAACGCCTTTCAATAAACACATAAAAAATATCTTATTACATAAAAGGTCGAATGATAAATAAGCTAATGCCCTATACAATCTAATAATCGTATAGCATTCGAGAGCATATTCCTAACAAGAATCACCAAATTCAAGTGCGGAATCTGACTTACCTCAACCTAATGAACAATCTGAAATCATTGGAAATCTCAGTCCATAAATAGCCGATGCGTCGAGTTCTGCACTACCACATGAGTGAAGTGGACTCGAGCACATCCGATTGATCAGATTATTGGTGATCCTTCGAGTGGAGTACGGACACGTCATCAACACAGTCTTTTCAGCTGCTTCTTAAGTCAAAATGAGCCAACCAAGGTAGCAGACGCACTAAAGGACCCAGATTGGATACTACCAATGCAAGATGAGATCAACCAATTCGAGCGTCTTCAAGTGTGGACCTAAGTAGCCCATCCGCATGGGAAAACAATCATCGGAATGAAATGGGTATTTAAGAACAAGAAGAATGCAGATGGCGAAGTGATTAGGAATAAAGCGATATTGGTTGCAAAGGTTATAATCAACAGGAAGGAATTGACTACGACGAGTCATATGCTCCTGTTGCCCGAATGGAAGCCATTCGTCTCTTCCTGCTTATGCGGCTCATAAAGACTTCAAAGTCTACCAAATGGATGTTAAGACTGCCTTTCTTAGTGGCGTGTTAAAAGAAGAAGTCTACGTCGATCAGCCAGAAGGCTTTGTTGATCAAGAACATCCCGATCACATCTATCGATTGGATAAAGCTCTCTACGAACTGAAACAAGCCCCACGTGCTTGGTATGTTGTCTTGAGCGATTTCCTCGTAAAATATGGATTTATCCGAGGAACGATCGATACGACTCTCTTTATAAAATGGCAAGACAAAGATTTGATGGTCGTCCAAGTTTATGTAGACTCATCTTCGGATCAACTAACCCATGGCCATGCAAGAGATATGAGTCACATGGGAGAGATGCAGTTCTTCTTAGGACTTCAAGTCAGGCAACTTGATGATGAAATATTCATTAGTAAGACAAAATACATCAAGGACATCTTGAAGAAATTCCATCAAGATCAGAGCAAGCCTATAAGCACTCCCATGTCCACAAGCTGCAAGCTGGATGTCGATCCCACTGGAAAAGCGGTCGACATCACACTATATCGCAGTATCATCGGCTCTCTTCTTTATCTCACCTCGAGTGGCCGGACATCATGTTTGCCACATGTCTATGCGCCCGTTTAAAGCCCACCCCAAAGAATCTCACATGCTTGCGGTCAAACGGATTCTTCGCTATCTAAAGGGCACATCGACCTTAGGTTTATGGTTCCCTAAAGGCACAAATTTCAAATTGATTGGCTACACTGCCGCTGATTATGCAGGTTGTCGAATGGACAGAAAAAGCACATCCGGTGGCGCTCAATTTGTAGGCGAAAAGCTAGTCTGCTGGTCATCTAAGAAGCAGAACTACGTTTCGACATCGACGGCCGAGGCAGAATACATCGCAGCCGCCAGCTGTTGCTTGCAATGCTGTGGATGCGGACTCAGCTTCGCAATTATGGGTACAATCTAAATAATATACCCATTTATAGTGATAGCCAAAGTGCCATTGTGATTACGTGTAATCCTGTTCACCACTCACGCACAAAACACATAGACATACGATATCACTTCATCAAAGATCACGTAGAGAAAGGCACCATTGACATGTATTTTGTGAACACAGAATATCAACAAGCTGACGTTTTCACCAAGGCATTAGATGAAAAATTGTCCCATTCCTTGTCGGAAAACTAGGGATGTTGAACCTTCCGTCATTTGTGCATTATATGATCCTACGTGCTTTCACATGTTCTATGCTATGTGTTTTCTATACTTAATGCTATATCTTGCGTGACATATTTCAAAAATAATACAAAATTACTTTGAAAATACAAAAATATTATATATGTAAGTATAATATTAGGGGCATGATGATATCTATAGGATACTCGATCTACGTCACGAATAGATTTCACTGACATGAGACTGATTTATTGCTTAGTTTGGTCAGTCTAAGTCGCATTTTTGTGTCTAAAGGTCATTAGTTTGTTCTACTAGGCCACTTCATATAAGTGAGGTTTTTAGCCTTTTTATTTCTTTCGATGGATCTAGTCTTTAGTGAGTCACACATTAATTGCTTGTCTTAACTAGTGATTCTTGGCCTCATACTTGCCTTAGTAGATCGTTCGTAAAATTATTAGGGCACTTAGAAAATACCTCACTCGGCCAAATACAAAATTTCATTCCTTTACCATTGTCTTTAGTCATCTATCTTGAGCCTTCTCCAAATTCCCTTTCTTCAATTGAAAACCGCTTAAGCCTTCAAATTTATGACTTCGGTGCTATATTGAATCAATAAAAGGAGGGGGAGACGACAAAGAAAAAGATGACAAAAAAAGGTGGAAAACGCACACGAGGAATGCTCAACGCACACAAAACAGACCAAAAGAACCTGCCTCTCGACTATCACAACCTCAAATCATAAGAAGAGGGCATGGATCTTGCTGTGCACTTCTCCTTCAATAATCTCGTAAACTCGTCAGAACGGCTGGAAAGAGGAGCACCACGAAGTGAACTTCTCCAACGATAATCTGGTCTTATATCGAGACAACGAGAAGAGGAGCACGGCCTTGGGCTCGAATTCCATAACCGTGAACTTCTTCAAATCGATAATCTCTGAAACCTATCTAGGGATTAAGAGAAAAGGAGCATGGTATCGGCCCAAGAACGAACAAGAAGAACTTCGCCTCAGATAATCTCTCAACCTCGTAGAGAACGGAGCTTCAGCTTGGGCAAGTGTAGGAAAAACTCACAAAGGATAAAAGAATGAAAAAGACGAAAAGACAAAAAAGAAAAATGCCGGAGAAAAGGAAAATGACAAAGGAACGGAAGACGAAGAAAAACTTATTTTTTCAAAAAATTATCCTTCCCTTCTAAATCAGAGCCCAATCAAAATCATTCAAAGTCCCTTCGATTCCAAATCGTCGGTCTCTTGCAGAGCCCAAGCAAAATCACAGGTACATTGACTTAATATGACATGTGTTGACTTGAGCGATATAAATATGAAATTCCTAGTCAAAATAAATGAGCAATAGAGCGAACCTAGTGAGAGTTGTCGAAATGGATCATAGTTTGAAGTTAGGACTTTCGATTGCTAACGTGACATGACGGCATAAAATCTTTTCGAAGTGTCGTGTGAAATTTTAGGCGTGACAATGATCGGAACAAAATAATCTGTCCCCATACTATTAATAATACTAAAAAGGAATATTATATATAGATAAGATAAATATTAGATTCTTCATTTATCTTCTTAATTTTCTTATTAAATTTACATAAAAAAAAAATCGCACATTTTGATATGCAATATTAATTTGCATTTATACGGAATTGATTAAATGCGATATGTTATTCATGCTCATACCCTCATGCGAAATATAGATTACATGTTTACGGGACCAATCTAGGCTAATCGTGATAAATTGCATGATCTTAATAATTGTTACTTAGATTGATTTATATAATTGATTCATAAATCAATTGAGGTGCACCATTTGAGGGGGAGCATTTACAAAATTTATGCCTTAGGCTTCAAATCTTTTTGATGATCGTGTTGTAGAAATTTCAATTTTATTTTCCTTATACAACGCACTTCTGAGAAGGACTTTACGAATCGTCGCGATTTGGAGCTTGCGGTATTGGTTTCCAAAGACAGGGCAAGTCAAACTAGTACAATTGCTTCCAAATTAACTCTAACTTTCTCGACATCTTTGCTCTAAGTCTCGCAGATTTGCTAAAACTGACCATGGAGCCAGATGCTACAGTTCCGAATTACATGGAGTTAATTGCATTTAGTGTCATTCATAGGGGGAGCAATTATGTGGTTTAGTTTTGAACTCAGGGTCACTCCGAAAACTTAGAAAACTTGCTATCGAGAAATTCGGGTGAATTTTGTAATTTTCATTCGCAGCTTCTCGAGCGAAAATTGATTTGGGACCAAGTGGTAATTTTCGCTTTCGTATTGACGAGCGAAAATTAAACAGGAATCAAATGAAAATTCTCGATCGGCATCTGTCGAGGGAAAATTAAATAGTAACCAAAGACAATTTATCGATCGTAAGTTTCTCGATCATAAACAGGAATGGGCTTAAATTTACTAAGTCTCGTATAACGTTTAATCAGCCGAATTAAACAAAATCATTGCTTGCAATCGAAAATCCCTAAATACACGTTAAAACCCTCGACGCAAAATTCAACAGTCAAATTCTCGTGCGAAAAACTTTTTCTCTCAAAAGACTAACGTCAAAATCCTTCAAATCTTTCGATTTCTCCTCTGATTTTCGTCTTTAGAAGGTAGATTTGAGTTATTTGAGGGATTATTGTGTATTTAAACTTCATTTGTATCTGTATTTTTGAAACAGTTCGCATGATTCGGTGTTCATTTCTTGTCTGTTCATATTCTGAGAACTCCAATGCTTGTTTGCAGTGTTTTAGACCCATCCCTAAGTATTATCTAGGTTAAAAACTGCACATTAAGACAGTTTCGAAGTCTCTTGATCGTTTTGAGCATAGCCTGTTTCGATGAACTTTTTCGATCGCTAACAGTACGAATTGAATCTCAATTTGATTAAGTTATTGTTTGCATTGTAAAAGATTTTCGATTACAAAATTTTTGGCAGTAAGATAAATAACGTAGATCGACAATTACTAACAAACGAGAAATGCAATTTTTATTTTATGCGAGCGAAATATTAAAGAGAGGAATAAAATTTTTCGAGCGCAAAACTTACAAACACAAACAATTATTTCGATTTCAATTTTGTTCTCGGTCGAAATTTTAGCGGCGATAAAGTAAATTTTTTGATGATAAAATTTCTCGATCGTAAAAACGTAGCGACAATTTTGATCGATCGAAAATTTTCTCGAGGTTTGACTTACTCGTTGATAATTTTCTCGGTCGTAAAATTTCACAGCGATAAAATCGAAATACTTTCTCGCTCAAGAACTTTCACTGCGAAAAAATTTATTCACGCACGAAAAATTTCTCGATCGTAAATTTACTCAGAAATCTAATTTCTCGATCGTAAATTTACACGGAAATTTTTCTCGATCGTAAAATTTCTCAGCTACAGTACCGTATCAACAGCGAATAAATTTTTTTCTGAACGCAAATTAACACGCAGATTTAAATTCAAAATCACACTTAGGCGATTTGATTGAGAATTTCAATTCTCACGCGACAGAAAGCACGGGGTGAACAGTGATCGAACACTTAAAAAAAATTTCGAAAATTTTATAGGACTTACAAGCTTATGTCGAAATTAAATGATCTATTCAAAATTCACTCTATATGACCTATATTTGAATTTATATTTCCATTACAATTTTATGAAATATGCTATAAAGTGCTTCATCATTATGGGTTGATAAAATTGAATTTCGACTCAATTGAAACTTAGCTGATGACTTACATTTGTATTTCAGATTGATCGTTATCCTACTTACAATCACATTTACGAGAAGGCCCTGTACCTCAACGTTCACGACACCAACTTCCAACTCAATCTGACCACCTTCAGGTGCCCGGACGAGATTATGGTGTCACTACTATGGGGCCATCCCCGTGGCTTTAACGGTGACGGCTTCGGTGCCAATGGTCTACCTCCAACAAGTTCTGGAAGAGGATCTAGAGCCAAGTCATAGAAGGGGCGTACCGCTTCACCATGGTGATAGGGACGAGGCACATCAGCATGAACAAACACGACTTTGGACTTGTTCTCGACCTCCCTTACAGCCCAAACTAAGACCCCCTTCCGACTGATGTGGAGCTTGTGCATGACTTCCTTCGGATGGGATACAATCCTCCTCTGACCAAATTAGCTCAAGTTCAGGGCAACAAAATTCCACACCCTTGAAAGACACTTTTTGGAATAATCAAGAAGTGTCTGTCGCTCAAGCACGCAGGCTTCGACAAAGGCAACGGCAACATTCTCCGTATCTTCCACAGAATCGCCTTCTCGAGGAATTACGATTTCGCTCAACTGATCTGGAATGATCTGGAAGAATAGATCAGACAGAAGGAAAACAAACGCTCAAAGAATGTGCCGTATGCTCGGTGGTTCTCCGTAATCATCAGACCACACATGGAGATGTACGAGCAGAATATCCCTCGTCTACCTCCGGAGGAAATTATCAACCATCGCGGCTCAAGTTCTTCCATCACCCGATGCTCACGCACTTGGACCAGCCGTCAATGCCAATCCCATTTGTGCTGGTACGTCTCGCCGACCACTCGAGAGATGCCTACAAGCTCTACTGCCGGGAGAATCATCTGACGGAACTGATCAGAGGGCCCCTAACAGACTTCGCAGTCAGCCTCCACAACAACAACATTCAAGCCCTGAGGACACGATGATCGATGCAGTGGCGCAGGAGCTAGAGCAGGAGCCTCCAACTCAGGACGTGCAAGTACCTGATGAAGATGTCATGTTGATTGACGTTGTGGCAGAAGAGTTGGAACAAGAGGCTCCAGTAGAACAACTTCAAGTGGAAGTGCCCGTCCAAGTAGGCGTGCTCGAAGAGCCCATTGAGGAGGTTCTTCAACAAGAAGCACAGCCCGAGGCTGAAGTAGGGCAAAGCTCACTTCCACAGGTGACGAAACAGGCTCATGACGACGTTGAGCATGAACCTTGTCCTCACACAGCCACCTCATCCGACATAGAGTCCCATGAGGAGATCAGACTAATAAGACGGACTCCCAGACGACTAAGCATACAACTAGAGTCCCTCTTCACCACCGTCACCACCACATCAGACACCGCGCCGACCATTCCTTCAAGTGCTGAGGATTAGAGCTGAAAGTTTGGGCCGCGGCCCAAGGGCTAGCCCGGCCCGACCCGATAAATTTCGGGTTTGGGCCTAAATTTCATCAGCCCGATAAATAATCGGGCCCATTGGCCCGGCCCATTAGGCCCGACGGGCTAACGGGCCACGGGCCAAAAAACCCGACGGGCTGCGGGCCAAACCCGGCCCGTTAGTTGTATGTGTTTTTTAAAAAAATTCTATATATAATGTTTATAAAATTCAATTATAATATTTATATAATTCAATTTGATATGTAAAAAATAATATTTTTGATAAATTTATGGGATATAAAATTTTGTAACTATATATTTGCAATATTGGGTATAATAATAGTATAAAATATAAGTATTTTTGAAAAAAATAAAAGATTTTGAAATAAAAAATAAAAAAAAACTAAAAAATTAGGCCCGTTAGCCCGACGGGCTGGCCCGGCCCATGACATAATGGGTTTGGTCCGAAGAATATTAGGCCCATTAAATTTCGGGCCAGCCCGACCCGACCCGATAAATATCGGGCAGCCCGCTATATTCGGGCCGGGCGGGCCGGCCCGCCCAATATTTCAGCCCTACTGAGGATCTTCCATCGCTCAATCTTGAGCTGCAGCACAACTTACCGGTGTCTGGTTTGCAGGTTCAATCCGAGCCTGTCGAAACCCCATAGAGGAGAATCTTCAAGATTCAACTTAAGGATTGGGTGGAAGTTTCGAACATTTACAACCTCAAGTGACTGTGAGCCAACCTAAGGAGTCGGTGTCTGCTCTAGGGTTTACCAACAGGCGACATCAGTCGACCTGGTCCATCTTCGACAGAGGCGTCCGTCCGGTTCGTGACTGAAGCTCAGTTTCGGACCGCGCTCTCTGCATCCATCAAATCCCTTGAAGACAAAATGATGGAGAGAGTGCTCGCTGCCATCGAGACGTCCCAACGTGACACTGGGAAAGCACCCGTCTCCGAGGGTCCGTAAGACCAACCCCACAACCCACTCCACCGACCCACTCGCAGACTCCTCTATCCTCATCAACCCATATACCATTCCCATCACCCAGCTCCACGACATCCTACTCGCCTGCCTCATCGACCTTCCCACCAGAACGCCTCATGAAGAATCCCTTTTCAAGCGTCTCGTGGATCATCCTGAGCCACCTACTCAGTCTTGCCGAGGCCAAAGCTCCCGCACACGACGTCGACATGATGATCCAGATGATCAGGATCGTCATGAAGGGGAGAAAAGCCCTAGGACAGCAACGAGGGGCCAAGGCGAAGGCCAATAACAAGGCTCAGATGCAACGCAGACAGGCGCTGGAGCAGGCCAAACCCAAACGACCACCCACTACCCAAACAACCCATACCACGCACTGCACCACCACTCTAACCCAAATCGACCCACCAACCTTTTTGTTAAAGACGCCTCCGCCCACACCAATGAACCTCACAAGCCTCTTGCTTCCGGAAGAAGAAGCAAGTGCCGCCATGCTCGTGGCTCTGGCGCAGACCCGGGCTACTCCCCCAGTCGCTCTAGACCAATCCGGATCATCAGGACATGGTGTCAATCCACACGAGTAGCTCGACAAGTATATATTCGAAGGATAGTGGATAACCAATTCCATGCCCGAGGAGCATCAGAGACAACGACTTACGGATATTCGACAGTTCCTATAGCAAGCCTCGGTGGACCTCGTTTTGTTAGAAGACAAAGAGCTTCAGGAAGGTGAAGAGTACAAACAAGATCCCACAGGGCTTCCAGAGTTGATTGCGCAACGAGTGGAGTCCCCCAAAGACAAATGCCAGGGACCGTTCGGATCTACACACCATGGCAAAATATCAAAATAGAAATCCCCTTCCTTGAAGAAGTGTGATAACAGATTTGGAGGTCACCGGACAAAGTCAAGAGCCGAATGAGTTCGATCTAAGAGGGATCTCTCACTAGGATCAGCAGAAAAGGATGACTTACCTTTGGATGCTAACCCCGCTCGGACCAGATGTGAGGCTGGGGATCCCGAAGGAACGACTGAAGAGTCACTTCAAGGAGTTATTCTCGTTATGCCAGCTACTCAGCGTCTATTGTGCGAAAGGAGGTCTTCCAACACCTCACTACTCCATCGAGCGAGTAGATAGAACTCGAGCTGCCGAAGAGGTGTACAAACTCTATCAGCTTTATGTGGAGAAGTACAAAGGTCCTCAAGGCTTCATCAAGGAAGAGGTCTCGAGGGACTCTACCGGTTCATGATGTATCAAGTCAAGTACTTCGCCGCACACGACCTTCAGATGGCTTTAGAGAGCAACATGAAGAAGGTCAACATAACCGCTGTGCTCAACAAAGGACCTGAGATCGAAGGGCTTCCCAACAATCACGTGCACATCAGCTCGGTCTTATGCATCACCTACCACAACCCTATTGCTATGAAGACAAGGTACTGAAGACTGAAATCAATAAGTTCTGTGATGGGACGCCTAAGGTCATCAGGAAGAATATAGAGCAGAGGTTGGAAGAAATCAACCGAGAGACGATGCTGAGGATTCATCGGTTCATGAGAGAACAGCCACTTCTGATGGAATTGCAAGATGACATCGAGGAGCACCTGAAGCTGAGGGAAACTCTAAGGAATTTCGAGCATGCACTGGGCTTGTGCAGGTCTTACTACGTCCGATGAGGACTGACAGCACGGAAGAGAAATCAAGCACAAAGAGGGAGATTGTAGGATATTACTTTTGGTTGTGCTTTGATTTAATTAGTTGTCCTTGTAATTAGGGGCGTTGATAGTAGTAGGCCTTAGTTTAGGACTTAGTTTGTACTTTATACCAAGTATTTTTGGTATAAATAGATGTACCCACAGTTCTGCCTCCTTTCTACAGCAAGCTTCGGTCGACCTAATTCTAATAGAAGACGAAGAACTTCAAGAAGGCGAAAATCACGAGGTGGATCCCTCAAGACTTCCAGAGTTGATTTCTCAATGAGCGGACGCCCCTCCAAATCTAACTCCAGGGACCGTTCGAGTCGACACACCTTGGGGGAACACAAGGATAGAAATCTCCTTCCTAGAAGAAGTTCGTCAGAAAATCTGGAGGTCACCGGATAAAATTAAGCAATTGAACAAGTCAACTTTAGAGGCATCTCACACTGAGATCAGCAGAAAGTGATAAATTACCTTTTCATGCTAACCCAACTCGGACCTAATCAGAGGCTAGGGATTTCGAAGAATCAGCTGAAGAGCCACTTCAGAGAGTTATCCCCAATATTCCAGTTGTTAGGGGTCTACTACGCAAAAGGAGGCGTTCCAACTCCAATCTATCAAATAGAGCGGATAGGCAGAACTCGAGAAGAGCACTGCCGAAGAGGTCTACAATATCTACTAGTTGTATGCAGAGAAGTACAAGGATCCTCAAGGCTTTATCAAGAAGGAAGGGCTCGAGGGATTGTATAGGTTCATGGTGCGCCAAGTCAAGTACCATGCCGCACACGACCTTCAGATGGCTCTGGAGAGAAATATGAAGAAGGTCAACATGACCGCTCCGTACAATCAAGGACCTGATGTCAAAGGGCTTCCCAACAATCACATACACGTTAGCTCAGTCTTGGCAATCACCTAGCACAATCCAATTGTCAAAAGGAATAGGTTGATGCTGAAGCTGAAGTCAACAAATTATGTGATGGGACGCCCAAAGAGAACATAGAAAAGAGATTGGATGAAATCAACAGAGAGACCATGCTGAAGCTTCACAGGTTCGTGAGAGAACAACCGCTTCTGATGGAGCTACTTGAAGCGATTGAGGAGCGACTAGAGCTAAGGAACACTATAAGAAACTACGAGCATGCGCTGGGCTTGCGCATGTCTTTCTTTGCGAGACGAGGACAGATAGCATGGAAGGGCAACCAAGCAGAAAATGGGAGAATGTAGAATATGAAGTTTAATTATGCATTGATTTTATTAGTTGTCCTTGTATTTAGGGGCGTTTCCCATATTAGTTCATAGTTTAGGACTAACTTGTTATTTATACCAAGTATGTTTGGTATAAATACATTTCTGCACATTGAGCATAATAGAGAAAGTTTTAAAATTTGATCCGAATGGCTAACGAATTCAATTCTAGAGAGATAAACAACAGACACTTTCTCACACTAAAAGATTCTCTCTCGTGTTCTTCAGAGAAAGGTTTTCGATCGAAACTGAATTTAAATAATTCTAATCAACTACCTTAGAATTCCTGCCTATGATCTTAGAGTTGATAATCTTGAGACCTAACACCCGTGGCACCGAACAGATTCCAAGTTCAGTACGAATTTGATATAATCATAATCCACAAACCGTATTACCCCTTACGTTTGTCATGGTCGACTGAAAGTCATGCCTAGCAAACTTACAGAACTCGACTCTATATCATTTGTGTCGGTGAAAACACCTAAACTGCCCTCTACGACTATCGCGGGTCAGTTATATGTTCTGGCCAGAGACATGGATAAATTCCCACACATTAAACTAGTTATAGGACGTTAACCTCGAATTCAATTGAGACCGTAAATCCTGCTCTGCGGGTCAACCAGAAATCGCATCAAAAAGTCAAGACCGCATTTCGCCGCTAACCCATGCCACCAGCAAGACGGGCCTAGCAAACTAGTGATAAGTCAAGACCCCAAGACCAACTCCAAGTTAACCTTTATAAGGTTCACGCAGACTACTACAGTCACTCGATCGATTAAGGACAGTCCAAGCATGTGATCGTACGATTACGAGTCAGTGTCCACCATACAGATAATCCCCTGATTCATCTTGTATCATTGTCACGGGCTCCCACTTTCCAAGTGAACGCTTGGCACAACAGTATTGGATGCATCGACAACCAAGTCATACTTGGCAGAACAATATTGTTGACTAAGTCTACTATTGCAGTATCTCAGCTTACTTGTACCCCTCTATGTCCCCACAGAATCAGTAACTGAACTGCCAATATTTGAGTTTTATTAATTTGTGTTATTCACCCAGACTGCAAGGTGAAATATTTAGACTAATTAATAATTTGGCTTTTAATTTATTTATCGAATAATAAATTAGTTTTGAATAAAATCATTCCATTAATAGAAGAAATCAAATCACATCTCTAAACACTACACAATTACCAAATTACCCTCGTACTGCTAGTCCTTGTACGACATCTAGGGCATATACCTCAACAATCCCCCACTTGCACTAATGCCACGTGCTATCATATCTTAACCCCATTCTATCAAGGTGTCGATCGAGCACTACCTATGCCAGTGGCTTCGTGAACGGGTCCACTGCATTCTTTGCAGAAACAATTTTCTGCATGGCTATCGAGTCATTTTAACAAACTCACGTAGCACGTGGTATTTTCCCTCTATATGTTTGGATTCAGTGTGAGCACGTAGTCCTTAGCTTGTACGATTGCCCCGCTGTTGTCGCACCACAATGGCAGCATGTGATCACTATGCTAGGTACCACTTGCAGCCCCCGGGAACTTGCGTATCCAAACACCCTCTTTGGCAGCTTATGAAGCTGCGATGTACTCCGCCACAGTGGTGGAATCAGCAGTTTTGCTCTGTTTTGAACTTTTCCAAGACACTGCCCACCATCTGATCAGGTCCGAGTTGGGTCATCCACATATAATTGGAAGTCTGACTCCATATATCCATCTACTTCTAATTCTTCTGGGCCGTAAATCAGCATCAAGTCCTAGTCTATCTAAGGTACTTCGGGACTGTCTTTACCGCCGCCCAATGATCCTTACCAAGGTTTGCCTGAAACCTACTCACTACGCTTACAGCGTACGCTATGTCCGGTCGCGTGCAAAGCATCGTGTACATCAGGCTACCCACAGCTGAAGCATAGGGGACTTCACTCATTCTTATCTTTGTACCTCATTCTGAGGGGACATAGCCTTTGAGAGATGAATCCCAAGGCTCATAGGTAGGAACACTTTCTTAGAGTCGTCCATCTTAAACCTTTTAAGGACTTTATCTAAGCAAAGGGCCTGGAGCAAGCCTATTGACCTTTCTGCCCTATCTCTAAATAGGCGAATTCCTTGAATATGGGTCGCTTCTCCCAGGTCTTTCATAGAGAATTCAATCAAAAGCCTACTTTGACCTCTGAGAGCATCCCAATGTCGTCTCGTATCAAAAGGATATCATCTACGTACAATACTAGACACGACACGTTACTCCCACTAGCCTTTCTGTAAATACAGGGCTCAACTTTATTTTTTATGAATCCGTAGTTCTTAACTACTTCATCGAACCGAAGATTCTAACTCTTTGAAGCCTGTGTCAGTCCATAAATGGACCGATTCAGTTTGCATACTTTTCGAGCATCTGCTTCTAACATTACACGTTTGGGCTACTCTATATAGATTTCCTCTTGGAGGAATACATTCAGGAAAGTGGTCTTTACGTCCATCTGCCAGATCTCATAGTCATAGTGTGTTGCTATCACAAGCATGATTCGAATGGACCTTATCATTGTGACATGTGAGAAGGTTTCCTCATAGTCAAGTCCCTCTTTCTGACTATACCCTTTCGCTACAAGCCTACTCCACTTGTCCACCAGATCCAAACTTTGTCTTGTAGATCCATTTATTGCCAATCGGTCTAAAATCATTACGCAGGTCTATAAGAGTCCAAACCTAGTTTGTGTGCACCGAGTCCATTTCGGCATGCATAGCCTCAAGCCACTTGAGGGAGTGTACCAGCAATTACCTGGCCATACGTGACGGGATCCTCCCCGACGCGTCCCTCAGTTGCGGCATCCCGATGCTCGAGGTGTACCATACCATATCTCTCAGGCGTATGAGATATCCTACTGGACCTGCTCAATTGTCGCTGAGCTGGGTTTTCTGGAACGTCGTCTAGCGACTCTGGAATAGGAGTCAATTCATCCCCTAACTCTCGTAGAGTTATTTCTCATCTTTTACCACTGTGGCCTATGATTTCTTCCTCCAAGAAAGTATCGCGTAAAGCGACAAACACCCTGTGTTCGTCTGGGAAGTAAAATTAATACACCATTGAGTCATCGGGGTATCCGACAAATCTCGCCATTAATGATCTTGATACAAGCTTGTCTGCCATCAACCTTTCACAAATGTGGGGCAACCACATACCCTAATGTGACTCAAACTCGCCTTACGATTATGCCAAGCCTCGTTAGGAATCCTGGTGGCAGAGCGGGTAGTTATCATGTTAAGGATATAGTTCGCTATTTCTAAGGCATATCTCCACATCGAAATGGGAATATCTGTGTAACTTATCATCGACCGAACCATATCTAAAAGCATTCGGTTTCTCCGTCCGGCCACGCATTCAACAAGTGCTTTCGCTCATCGTCCCAATTGTTGGGGTGCATATGGGTAAGATTTTTGGTGGATGATTCCAAGCTCTTTGAAAGAGAGTTTGACAGTGGCTGCTAATAAATTATGCATTTTTTGTCCACTTCTAATGGTTTTAATTGAGTGTTAGAACTAGTTTTTGATGAGGTTCGTGAAATTGGTTAATATGGTGTATGTCTGTTACTTGAAATGCATGAAGAATGTCCAGACAAACCAACTATGATCATCTACAATGGTTAGGAAGTAATGATAATCATTGTGTGTAGGCTATTTGTAAGGTCCTCATATGTCGGTGTAAAAGATCAAAACAGGTAGAGGTATGACTCAAACTAATGGGAAATTTGAGACGATGTTGTTTGGAAGCAGAGCAAACATCACATACTTAGCTGGAATTGTATGGATACGAGATTGCATTTGAAGTCGGCAACATGTAGACATTTGGCTAGAAAAAAAATTGTACATCGTGGTGGGCTGGGATGTTTCATGGTTGTAAGGTAAGAACACAAGTGATTCGTGGCACCACGATCCAAATCCAGGACCACGACCCTATTGAATCAGTAGTGTTCAAGTAATGGTTAAAGCTCTTACTTGCAAAATCCATCATATGAGCAAATTAACTTGATTTGCTGCAAGTTGTTGTGCGGACTGTTTTCCTTTTAAGATCTTCCCAACTTCGTTCTGGAACATGATCAAGTTAGCCATTATTGTCTGATGATCAATATGCTCATTTGTAGAAACATCAAGTGGATAGTCTGCCACATTCATCACTTGTTTTCTATCGATGTTCATCATTGATTTCGGGGGCATATTAATCATTATCGCTTTTGTACTCATTCCACAAGTCTGGAAAGTCCATGTATCTTAAAGCGCATGTCCTTGTGTTTGGAGCTAATTATAGGTGTCCTCTAATTGCCTAAGTCTTGGGTTTATATTTTGTTATTTAGTGGGTTATTAGTAGTTTGGGGAGACAAATGATATTTTGTGTAAGTTAGGCGATTGGGCTTTAATATACCAATTACTTGTGGTATATAAAGCCCATACTTACCCTAATGAGGGTTCATCAAAAGTATTATCAAGTTAGCCACCAAGTACGTTTCTATCCAAGAATACACACACTACATGCACTAGAAGGTGGAAACCGTATTATGCTTTTAATCTAACTTTTGATCCTTGTTTGGTAATATAAAGACCACCAAGTGGTATCAGACCCTAACGTGAATCAATATCTTCGATTTGAATGCAGTTTCGTTCAATTCCGACGTGATTTCACGAAGATTTTGCTTGAAAACTCATTTTCATTTCTTTTCACTGCTTTTAGGCGTTTTCAAATCTTCTTCACTGATTTCTTTCTCCTAAGAAACTAATTATGAGTATTTTCTGGTCTTTCACGTCGATTTCCGTCAAGTTTGAGTATGATTTGAGCAAAAATCGAGTCCGAAAATCTGTTTTTTCTGGGTCTGTTCTTCACTTTCGGGTGAGTATCGCACAGTACTAGGAAATTTGAAGGATTCAGCCGAAGCATCTTCATTGTGCAGAGAGTCCAAAGTCTCGCGAATTTTAGCCTCTTTGACCTTGTCGCCCAATTCTTCGTTCATGTAGACAAATCGTCCGACTTTGCATTGTCTTGCTTTAAATCACTCGAGTTGCCTTTCCAGGTCATAAGTCAATCGAAGCATCCGCTTTCTCATTTGAACTAAAATCGTCCAAAACCAAGCATTGAGGATCTCTGTCGTCCGATTCACGACTTTCTGAACTTGAGTCACACGATTTCTAGCACTTAGGACTAAAATCGCCCCAAACGACATTCTGAACTTGAGTCGCCCGATGTACGGCAGTTAGGACTAAAATTGCCCGAATAGGACTAGAGTCGACCGATTTTTCAACACTTCAAACTAAAGTCCCAATTTGACTCCTCTAAACTAAAATTGCCCGATCTTCAAGCCTTAGGCAAAAATCACCCGACTTTAACATACAAAAAACTAAATTCAGTAGACTTACGTGTTTTGACTTAAAACTCAAAATTGTTCAAACTTGACTACTTTTTTTTCGAAACTAATCTTTCGTTTCGCAGATCACCTTCACGTTACCAAACATTGACATGGACGGTCTTGCTATAGGATCTGGCAACTGTGCACCTATTCTAAGATGGGGGAGTACGGAATTTGGAAGCAACGCTTCATCAACTTCATAGAAATCAAGGATGCAGACCTCGCTAACGACATGCTTTCTTCCATCTATGAAGGCCCAGCTCAATTTTAGACCATCATTCCTGCCCAACCCAATGCAGTTCCTGCCATTTCGGAGAGAAGAACTCTTAAGGATCTCAGTCGATACAATGACGCCGAGAGAGCACGAGTGTAATACCCGGGTCCCGTAAGTAAGCCGGTCAATAAATTTGCATGCATATTACGTGATTATATGACTGCATATTTTTATTTATTATGTGTTTATGTGGAATAATGATTTCATGACGAGTATTGAAATTATAATAATGAGAGGAATTCTTGACGGATTAATGTCGAAAGATGAAGTATCGAAATCAAGGAATGTGGAGTATGTGAATTTTCGTTAGGACTAACATGTGAATTATGGATTCAAGGGAGGAGAATTTCATAACTTAATAATTATTGTAATAATGGGTCTTTGTAAAGATTTTATCAAAGGAGAAAACCTTACGTGATTTAAGATAGTGATTAGGTTAAAGTACTTTGTCATTTACCTATCATTAACTTCAAGTGGACGAGATAAAGAAAAGAAATTAAACACCTAATTTGGTAATTAGCGAGAATTAGGAATTTAGAGAGAAGCTAAAGCAGAAGTCAAACTCGAGCTTGGAGAGGGTATAAATTTCTCACCTTAATCTTTAAGCTTTATGTTATGATTTAGTATGTTTTAAGTGCGTTAGATACGAGAAGCTAGGTCTGTGTAAGTTTTATTTGAATTTTTGAAGGTTCAAATATATTTTGAAGTTTTTAAGGCGATCTTTGTGTTCTTGAGAAAATAATATTTTGATCGTGGGTTTTAAGGTTTTTGTGTAAAGTTTCTGTTTTTGGATAGTCAAGTGAGATTTTGCGAATTTAATAAGTTTTGCGAATGGGGTGTGAATTTAGTTAGTTTGCGAATTGTGAGAAAATTCGCGAAGTAGAAGTGGAAAATGGATTCGCAAATTGATTCGCAAATTTGTGCGTGTGAAGATTCGCGAATTGAGAGGTTTGTGAATTGAGTCAGCTTTACAAAGTATACCCGTTCGCGAATTATGTGTAAGGCAAAGTAGACTTCGCAAATTGTATATATGGGTTCGTGAACTTGTGGTGTGCGAATTAATTTTGCAGGTTATACTTTGCGAATCCATAAGAGTTTGTGAAATTATTGAGTTTTGCGAATTGGGACTATTACTTCGCGAATTGCTTTTGTAAACTATAACAATTTTGCGAATTGTTTTTGTAAATTAGAGACTTTGCGAATAGTATGAGAGTTTGCAAATCTGTGTAACACTTCGCGAACTTCGTTACTGTGCAGAATTTCGCGGGTTCATGTAAATCACTTCGCGAACTTTTTGTGGAAAAATATTTTTATACTAGTTAATCAGAAAAATATTATGAGTCTAATGCGCATGGTTTTCCGTAACGCCCGATCATGATTTGTTCCTCGGTGTTTTCAGGGGCAAATTACGGTATAGGCAAACGTCCTTTTTGATGGAATTTCCGAACGAAAATTTACGTAGTCAATTAATATAATATATAAACTGATTTTATGGTCTTTTCGTGGTTAAAGGACGAGATTTTAGGAAAGTCACCAGACTGGTTAGCAATTAGCTTAAGGACATCAGGTAAGTGGGAATCTCACCTACAACACATAATTTGTGTTATATGTATTTGTTTTATGTGACTATGTGCTTTGATGTGAATATGTGGTGATGGTTGATGAAGTGAAATGTTTCGATATGCTTTTGCATAGTAAACATTTATTGCATTATTATTTGACATGAGCATGTGCATACACGAATGATGTGAGGATTAGGAGTATGAGTATGCACAGTATATGACCGTCTTGACAACAAAATATGTTTGAAGACACTAGTATTTGATGTAGACTCATGAAGAGTCATAGTATAGCTACTTCTACAAAGGCACCATGACGGGGGTAAACCGTCGAATGTATGTACCTAAATTATTTAGGTAGCGGACGAGGGTCACCTGGACGAGACACATGGCGTAAGCCAGAGTGCCAGGATAGGCAACCGGAATGAAAAAGGACGATCGCCAGATAGAGGGGCGACCCGGTGAACGATAAAACTGGAGATAAACCCTAGTTTATCTTAACCAGAGTGGGCTGACTATCGTATTGTATCTGAATAGGATTTGAGCTCATTTTATGGTGGTGCGAGTAGTAAGTTAGCTATGGGCCTGATAGGAAAAAAAGGAAATGGAAAAGAAAATGATAAAAGAAATATGAGTATGTGAGTATTAGAAAGCGCTGGCGCGAATGCCTTTGCTAGTTGACACGTGCATACATGCATATTTCCACTTATATAGCTCATCCCATGCTTTTATGTGTTGTAGACGCAGTGAACACGGTACGTGAACCTGTGAAAGGCGAGGCTGGTCCTTCTGGAACTTCCGGTGACTTTTGAGGGTGGTGTGTACATGGATGCGACCTGTGTGGCGGGTGTTATGTAAATTACGTTGTGTTTTGTAATATGTTTGTATTGTATGTAAAACATTCGAATAATGTTTATATTGTAAAATAGTAGTGTGTGGTGAGTTTTGTAAAATCGAAACATTCTATCGGTATTTCGTATGTAATATATTTATATTTCTATAGTCACGCCAGTTAGTGTAAGATAATAGTAGTAGATGGCGGGGCGCCACAGGTTGGTATCAGAGCTTAGGTTGCAGTTTCTGTAGACTGTCCATGTACACACACTCAAAAGCGCGGAAGACAGCCTTGCTCGTAAGTTATATGATATTATAAATTTCTTGCATAGCATGATTTATTGGCCTTAGGGACTGTTAGGGTAAGAGAAAGAACATGGTTAGAACCAGAGCAGAAGGCAGCGGGGTAAACAATCACGATGGGGAAAATGCAACCCAGACTGATAATCGAGACTCGACTATTCTTGAGCTCACCGAGTTAGTCTATCAGCAGTCTTAACAGATTCAAGAGTTGATTCAGCAGCGAAACTCTGTGGGGGCAAGAAACAATGGAGTCTCCCAGGCTAATCAAGTTGAAGTTGTGGGCGAAAGATTTCGCAGACTGAACCCTCCTATTTTTGAAGATGCCATTGACCCAACATCTGCTGAGGATTGGATGAGAACTTTAGAGAGCATGTTCCAATATAGCAGAATCCCTGAGAATGAGAAGGTTTTAAGTGCTGCATTTTTATTACGAGGAAGTGCAGGTCACTGGTGGGACACCATACAAGTCATTGAAAATCCTACCACAATGAACTGGGAACGTTTCAAGGAGCTGTTCAGGAACAAATATTTTACTGCACCTGTGCGAGCTCAGCGCATGAATGAGTTCATTAATCTCAAGCAAAGGATGATGACTGTGGCTGAGTATATCAGAAAGTTTGAACAACTGTCAAGGTTCGCGACTCATATGGTGAGCACTGATGCTTTGAAGGTCGAACGATTCCTTGAGGGTCTGAAGCCAGAGTTGTACCGCGACGTTAATATGGCTGGAATACAAGGAGCTTCATATGCTCAAGTGGTGGAGCGAGCGATGGTGGCAGAACAGGCTGAGACACGAATTATTCGTGCTCATGAGGCAAAGCAAAAATTCGTACAAGGAGCAATCAGGAGGGGTGGAAATCAGAAACGGAAATTTATTCCTAAAGGCGGGAAGGTAAATTTTCAGAACAGACCTGGACCACCACAACAACAAAATCTTAACCAGGGGAGACCCCCAGCACCAATACCAATTTGCGCGAGATGTGGGCGACGTCATTTGGGAATATGTTTTTCACAGAATGCTACTTGTTACAAGTGTGAGAAGACGGGACATTTTGCGAGAGGATGTCCAGAAAATGCACCAGGAGGTCAAGTTATGAATCAAGTGAGACCACCAGTTGTACCGGCTAGAGTGTATACGCTGACTTCAGAGGAAGCGGAGGCTAATCCGTCCGTGGTTGCAGGTATTCTAGTTATACACCAAGTCCCAACATGCATATTAGTAGATTCAAGAGCCACGCATTCATTTGCATCCACTAAGTATGTGGCGAGACTCGGGATTACACCTAACCTGTCTGACTATGAATATGATGTGACTGTTCCACATGGAGTTGCGATGCGAACTAATCTGGTTTTAAGAAATTGTCCAGTGTTAGTGAATGGACGAGAGCTGTCCGTTGATTTGATAGTTATTCCAATGAACGACTATGAGGTGATTCTTGAAATGGACTGGCTATCAAAATATGGAGCTGTCATTGACTGTAATCGCAAGACAGTTACGTTCAATATTGAAGAGAACGAGCCTTTCAGTTTCGTGGGGACAATCAAGGAAAGGAATATTTCTAGAATTTCAGCGACAAAGGCGCAACGTTTGATTAAGGTGGGATGCGAAGCTTATCTAGTTTTCGCAATAAAATCAGAGGATCGTTGAATGCCAAAATTGGAAGAGGTGACTGTGGTACGAGATTTTCCTGATGTTTTTCCAGAAGATTTACCAGGACTACCACCAGATCGAGAGATTGAATTTACGATCTATTTAATACCAGGATCTGCTCCAATCTCAAAGACTCCTTATCGGTTAGCGCCAGCTGAATTAAAGGAGTTAAAAGAGCAGTTGGATGATTTATTACAGAAGGGATTTATCCAACCCAGTTTTTCTCCTTGGGGAGCGCCAGTTCTGTTTGTGCGAAAGAAGGATGGGTCGATGCGACTATGTATCGATTACAGAGAGCTGAACAAAATAACAATTAAGAACAAATATCCACTACCAAGAATTGATGATTGGTTCGATCAACTTCAAGGTGCCACAATGTTTTCAAAAATAGATTTACGATCGGGGTATCATCAATTGAAGGTTCGAAAAGAAGACATTCCAAAGACGGTGTTTAGTACTCGATATGGACACTACGAATTCTTAGTTATGCCTTTCGGAGTGACTAATGCGCCAGCGGCATTTATGGATTTAATGAATCGAGTGTTCAAGCAGTTTCTGGACAAGTTTGTCATTGTGTTTATTGATGACATTCTTATTTATTCGAAGACGAAGAAAGAACACGAACAACATTTGAAGACTATTCTTGAAATATTACGGGAAAATCAATTATATGCTAAGTTTAAGAAATGCGAGTTCTGGTTGAGTCAAGTCGCATTTCTAGGTCACGTTGTTTCTGAAGAAGAAATTTCTGTGGATCCTAGCAAAATTGAAGCTATCAACAATTGGCCACAACCAACCAATGTCACGGAAGTACGGAGTTTTCTTGGCTTAGCTGGATACTACAGAAAGTTCATTAAAGATTTCTCAAAGATTGCATCAACATTGACGAAGCTAACAAGGAAGAATGTTCCAATCTATTGGAGTGAGGAGTGTGAGCAAAGTTTTCAAGAATTGAAGAAACGACTCACATCAGCTCCAGTTCTTACCATACCATCTGGGACTGGAGGATTTTCGGTTTATAGCGATGCATCAAGAAATGACCTAGGTTGTGTATTAATGCAACATGGAAATGTGGTAGCTTATGCTTCTCGACAACTAAAGGAGTATGAAAAGAATTATCCGACTCATGATTTGGAGTTAGCCGCAGTGGTGTTTGCTGTAAAAATCTGGAGGCATTATTTATATGGGGAGCGGTGTGAAATTTACACGGATCACAAGAGTCTAAAATATTTCTTCACTCAGAAGGAATTAAATATGAGGCAAAGAAGATGGCTAGAATTAGACTATGATTGTGTGATCAGTTATCACCCGGGCAAAGCAAATGTGGTGGCCGATGCGTTAAGCCGAAAAGCTGTAAGTGCGGAGTTACATCTACTGGAACTGGAGGTAGTACAATTGGGAGAAGTCGAAGCACGATTGGATGCGAATTGGGACTATTACTTCGCGAATTGCTTTTGTGAACTATAACAATTTTGCGAATTGGTTTTGTAAATTAGAGACTTTGCGAATAGTATGAGAGTTTGCGAATCTGTGTAACACTTCGCGAACTTGGTTACTGTGTAGAATTTCGCGGGTTCATGTAATGCACTTCGCGAACTTGGTTACTTTTTGAGGAAAAATATTTTTATACTAGTTAATCGGAAAAATATTCTGAGTCTCATGGGCATGGTTTTCCGTAACGCCCGATCATAATTTGTTCCTCGGTGTTTTCAGGGGCAAATTACGGTATAGGCAAACGTCCTTTTTGATGGAATTTCCGAACGAAAATTTACGTAGTCAATTAATATAATATATAAACTGATTTTATGGTCTTTTCGTGGTTAAAGGATGAGATTTTAGGAAACTCACCAGACTGGTTAGCAATTAGCTTAAGGACGTCAGGTAAGTGGGAATCTCACCTACAACACATAATTTGTGTTATATGTATTTGTTTTATGTGACTATGTGCTTTGATGTGAATATGTGGTGATGGTTGATGAAGTGAAATGTTTCGATATGCTTTTGCATAGTAAACATTTATTGCATTATTATGTGACATGAGCATGTGCATACACGAATGATGTGGGGATTAGAAGTATGAGTATGCACAGTATATGATCGTCTTGAAAACAAAATATGTTTTAAGACACTAGTATTTGATGTAGACTCATGAAGAGTCATAGTATAGCTACTTCTACAAAGGCACCATGACGGGGGTAAAAACCGTCGAATGTATGTACCTAAATTATTGAGGTAGCGGACGAGGGTCACCTGGACGAGACACATGGCGTAAGCCAGAGTGCCAGGAAAGGCAACCGGAATGAAAAAGGACGATCGCCAGATAGAGGGGCGACCTGGTGAACGATAAAACTGGAGATAAACCCTAGTTTATCTTAACCAGAGTGGGCTGACTATCGTATTGTATCTGAGTAGGATTTGAGCTCATTTTATGGTGGTGCGAGTAGTAAGTTAGCTATGGGCCTGATAGAAAAAAAAAGGAAATGGAAAAGAAAATGATAAAAGAAATATGAGTATGTGAGTATTAGAAAGCACTGGCGCGGATGCCTTTGCTAGTTGACACGTGCATACATGCATATTTCCACTTACTGAGCTTTATAGCTTATCCCATGTTTTTATGTGTTGTAGACGTAGTGAACACGGTACGTGAACCTGTGAAAGGCGAGGCTGGTCCTTCTGGAACTTCCGGTGACTTTTGAGGGTGGTGTGTACATGGATGCGACCTGTGTGGCGGGTGTTATGTAAATTACGCAGTGTTTTGTAAAATATGTTTGTATTGTATGTAAAACATTCGAATAATGTTTATATTGTAAAATAGTAGTGTGTGGTGAGTTTTGTAAAATCGAAAAATTCTATCGGTATTTTGTATGTAATATATTTATATTTCTATAGTCACGTCAGTTAGTGTAAGATAATAGTAGTAGATGGCGGGGCGCCACAACGAGCCAGAGCAGACAAGTTTGCACAACAGTACGTCCTTCAGACTCTATCAAATGATGTATACAAGCAAGTGGAAGCAATGGTCATAGCCAAGGAAATTTGGGATGAAGTGTCCAAAATGATGGTTGGGACAGAAGTCAGCAACCTATCTAAGATATCGAGCATCCTCACTGCCTATGATTCTTTCAAAGCTAAGGAGGGGGAAGAACTTCGTGAAAGTTATCTTCGTTTCTTGACCATGATCAATGAGATGAGGAAGATTAACATCCAACGTTTGGACCTTGAGCACAACATCGAATTGCTCTCCACACTTCAAGCTGAGTGGGGAAGGATTGCAGTTCTGGTCAAGCAACACACAAAGATTCAGATGCAATGGACATTCATTCCTTTCAGCTTTCCCAACGCAAAGTGGTCGGAATTGTACTTGTTGCTGAGGAAGAGGAATGGCTAGAGGACACATCAGACGAGGAGGAGGTTGAAGTGGCCTTCATGGTGAAGAGCAATGATTATGATTCCGAAGAGGAGGTCAGGCATCGGCTCAGACCGGACGGATGCCTCTTCATCCAACGTGGAGGTATACTCCCAATCCATAAAAGATTTCATTAAACTAGAACGTAGGATTAACGAACTCTCCATGCATCATAGGGATCACTCGGAACTCCAAAGAAACTTTGACAAAAATTGTGCTTTACTAAGTAAACAACAGGAAGAGATAGCTATTCTTCAAGAAACTTTAACCTTATCTGAATCTAAAGTAAAGACTTTAATATAAAAGGTAGAGAATAAGGAAAAATATATTAGTGATGCATGTAAGAACTTACAAGACAGCGAAAACGAACAAGTAAATGTGTCTTCTCAATACGAACTAATCACTGAAGAACGTATTCAACTATATAAGTAAGTCAAAGAATTAGAGGATCTTCTCACCAAAAGAGGTCAAACCGATCAAACCATCTTTCTCAATCAACCTAGACATATAGACGTCCTCGGGAAGGATTGGGCTTTCAAGTGACGACAAACCCAAAGAAAGATGAAGTATTTCCTCTGTACAAAGATTGGGCCCAACAGAGGTGACCGAATCTGACGAACAGAAACGGAGGAACAAAGATTGGGCCCAAATCTCATGTAATTATGCAGAACTTTAGCTACAAAACAAGAAAGACAAAGCTCTCAGATGATTACATGTCACCATTTGGCCCTGAAATTCAGGGAAGCACTAACGAAACCCATTTATTCATCTATATACATTCTAAAATTATTCGCAAAATAGGCGCCTAACAGCCTCTCTGGAATCAGAAAAGAAAGCTCATGCAGAAGAGAAGACTATTTTGTTAAGTAAAATTTACACTCTTGAAAACTTTCCTGATGCTTACAAACATTCCATTTTCCGTCCTGTTGTCGGACCCTCTACATGTAACTACAAGAAAACCATAGGGAAAACTCCTTTATATCATACAAACTTTGATTCGCATGTGCCCACAGACACAGGCCTAATTTCTAGGGAGACGAAGAAGGTTCGATCTGGTCCAGCGAAGAAGACAACATAGCCCCATAAGAAGAAGAAACCAGCCTCCAACCTTACTTCACATGTTTTAAATTCCTTTACATTTCCGAACGTGACTTCTTGTAATGTCGAGACCGGTCCTTATTTTGCGCTCAAAACTCTAAATATTGTTTGTAAATAGTGATATACTTCCATATCCACATAACGATCTATTCAACAAAAACGCTTCCACATTGCATAGCCTTCGTCCTAAAAAAAAAGAAAAAAGATAAAAATAGGAAAAAAAATAGATAAAAATAATAAAAAATGGGAAAAAATTAAAAATGAATATATAATTTAATTAACTTTTTAATTGTAATTATTTATGTTACTAAAAGTATAAATTTTAGCTTAAAAAAATAAAAATAGAGCTAGAGTCAAAGCCTGGCCGTGGTCGCCTTGCCTGCCCCGCCAAAGCCCACGGCCCGCGCGAGCATGTCCGCTCATGCCAGCTCCCTGGCGGGCATAAAATTAACATCCCACCTCGGCACTGGCAGGGCTGGGTGGGCGGCCCCACGAGCCCGACCTGTTTGCCTCTTCTACTAGCTTCACATGTTTACTACCAACCAATTAAGCAAAAGCGGGATGCCTCCTCTCATGATTTTAGGGTGGACGAGAATCTTCTGAAAACAAAATGTACAAAGAGGAAAAGCTCGAAACCCATGACACATAAGCAAAAGCAGCCAAACCCAAGTTTCTATTGTCTTTGTTCTCCCATACCTATAGATGGCAACGGGCCGGATATGGGTCGGGTTTGGCCGGACATGGGACCCGACCAGATTATTTTTTAGCGGCCTGGGACCCGCCTCGCCCTGCCTCGGGTCTGGACCCGAGCGAACCGTGTCTGACCGCTGACCCAGATATACTGAATTTTTCTTTTTTATTTTATTTTTTAAAAGATGAAATAGATAAATTGTTTGAGACTCGAACCCACGACCTTACCTTTGTAATACCAAGCCTCTACCAAAGACCAATAGATCTTTCATTCATAATATTAATAATAACACTATATACCTTTAGTTACGAAATGAATTATAATATATATTTTCGGAGCGGGTTTCGGGCCGTGTCTCGGGGTGGATTTGGCCAGACCCGAGACCGGCCCCGGGTCCGACCGGATAGAAGAATTGAAATCCATTACTCGCCCCATACCCGATTATTTTAAAAAACCCGACCCATTAGGGGCGGGTCGGCTTCATACCCATGCTCTCAAGCATGTATCATGATTTTATTAGAGTAAATTTCGTTTCAGGCCCCCTTAAGTATTTTTCATTTGAATTCAGGCCCCACTACTTTAAATTTCACTTTAAAGGACCCATCTCGAGTTTTGCTTAGAGTTACGGACCCATTTGCGCTAAAATGACCGATTTGCCCTCGACTGTTGTAAAAAATTACATGTATATGCCATCATCCCTCACGTTCTAATTTTTGGTCCATTTTCGATTCTTCCAACACCCAAAACGCCCTGAAATCTTTGAAATCTTCGACGTTATTGAGCAAAAAGGTGTAGTCGAGCTCAATTTCTCATGGGTCCTCGTAACCCGGTGTTATGTTGGAATAATGCTTCAAACTTAACTTGAAATTTCGCTACAAACACGAGTAAAATCTTGCGTTTTGGGCTTAAATAATGTGGATTCACACCAATTCGGATGTGGGTCGTTTGTCAAAAGGTGTAGTGAAATCTTGCGTTTTGGGTCGTTTGTCAAATAAAAAGTTGGTTGGTAAACTTCATTTATTCTGGGTAACAATTCACGCATTCTGGGTAACACATAACGAAGAACATTCTAGAAGGTTCTAGATTGTCAGAGATATTAACAGTACAATAACTTAATATTACCACATTACCTGCAAATAATACCACATGTCTGATAAGCAATAACAAAATAAACAAAGGTTATACCACATTTGTAGCTAAAAGCACCACAAAATAGCTAATCAATACCACATTGCTATTTCGATTAATTTCGTTCGTAAATTCATTTCGTTGGGATGTATAAGATTGACATTCATGGAACTAGGTGATATGATGAAGCCAAATCACAAAATTTCATTAAAAGACACGTTTTGCGAATGTTAATATCAATATATGAAAGTTGAGATCAAAAGTCATGTAAACACATAGCTCTTATTTCACAAATTATACTAGTATCTCTTTTGATGAGACATAACATTATGAATTCCATCGCAAACGGATTCAATTTCTACATTAAAGCACGAACAACATTTAACAGACCATAAACTGAAAATTTGAGGCCTCAAACTAAACGATCGAAGCAAAATGGATTTTTGAGCGTAAATAATGAAATGTTTAAGAATATTACCACATTACCTGCAAATAATACCAGATGTCTGATATAAAGAAACAATACCAACCAAATTTATGACACATTGTTTGGTAAAGATACCACATAATACGCTTTTCAGCATAACATCATTAATTAGACTATTTTGTTCGTAGATTCACTTTTACTAAGATATATGTATGTAAGTATGTGATTTTACTAAATTAACAAACCAAATTTTCTTAAAGACATGTTATGCGAATGTTGATATCAATATGTGAAAGTTGAGATCAAAAGTCATGTAAACACATAGCTCTTGTTTCACAAAATGTACTAGTATCTCTTTTGATGAGGCATAATGTTATGAACTCCATCACAGACGTATTCAAAGTTCAACATTAAAGCACGGACAACATATAATAGACCATAAACTCAAAATCGAGACCTCAAACCCTAAACAATCGAAGAAAAACAGATTTGTGAGCGAAATTGATGATATTAATAGTATGGTATGGAAAACCTATTATGCAGTATCAATATCTACAATAGTGTTAAAAATTGGATTTGTATTGTTCATTTATATCGAAGATTCGGTATTATTGGCGAGTAATGTGGTAATATCCCTTGACAATATAGAACATTCCGGATAATGCAATTCCCGTCTAAATTATTGAGATCCCGCCTAAATTATTGAAATCCCGCCTAAACTGGATAACACAAGTTACACAAAGAATAACAATTAATAACTTACTGGTACCACTTTCTTATTTCGAAAAATTAGGCAAAAATCAGGCGATTGTGTTTAAATTTCGGCCACCTTGAGCGAAGAACAATAGAGCCAATACGGTGTCTCGGTGCTTTGATCAGGATATGGGTCTCTCGAATTTTTACGAAGTATCTTCAATTTCGATCGAATCGGGATTCGATTTCACCGATTTTTATTAGTTGCGTCAAAATAATTCCGAAAATATACCCGTAAAATCGAACATTTCGAGACCTCATAACATAATAAACCGTCTAGGACACACTCAACTTGGTGTGATGTAGGGTGTATGTTCGTGCATATGGAAATAATATATACGGTAATTGTTTCGATCGAGTTTCTGTTGTTATATCGATACCAGATAATAGGAATTTGGTACCTAATACAGCTTACAGCTACCTTTAAATCTAAACGCATACCAAATGAGAGTTTTCAATACCTATTAACTGTTTTACTCGGACAGATGCTTGACAGTCCATACCACGTTTTCGGAACAGTGGTTTAGGAACAATCCGTATTGTGATTAAATTTCGGCAAACCTTGAGCAACGAACAATAGAGCCAATACGGTGTTTCAGCGATTTGTTCAGGATATGGGTCTCTCAAATTTGTACAAAATATCTTCAATTTCGACCGAATCGAGATTCGATTTTCACCGTGTTTTAATTATTTACGTCAAAAGAATTCAAACAATTTACCTGTAAAATCGAACATTCAGGACCCAAATAACATGATAAACCATCTAGGACACACCCAAATTGGTTTGGTGAAGGTCGTGCAGATGGAAATAATATATACGATTGATTGTTTCGTTCGAGTTTCCACATTTATAGTGATACCAGATATTTGGCATTAGGTACCAAATCCAGCTTACTCGAACCTTTAAATCACTATATATACCATATGCTAGCTTACCAATACAGGTTAACAGTTCTACGGTGACAGATGTATGACTACCCATACCACGTTTCGGGAATAATTGTTTAGGAAATAATCCGACGATTTTAAATTTTGGCAAACCATGAGCGACGAACAATAATACTGCATTTCAAAGATAAAGATTTTCTCAGGTTATGGATCTCTCGAATTTATACAAATTATCTTCAATTTTGATCGAATCGAGGTTCGATTTCATCGTATTTTTATTATTTGCCTCAAAAGAATTCGAAAAATATACCCGTAAAATCGAAGATTCGAGACCTGAATATCGAAATAAACCATCGTGGATTGATCGAGTTCCGTTTCTGAGGATCATTCGCAACTTATACAGCAATCTCCGCACCGTTTAATCAAAAAATAAAATTAACGATGGTAATAGAAAACTGGTTCTGGGTACCTCTTATTATATATCTTTGTAGGGGTATTTTGGTAAGATCATGTATTTGGTCATTTTCTCTAAAACTGAAAGTATTGGGTACTTAATCACGAAATTCCTACTGACAGGGCCTGAACTATATTTCGAAACTTAAAAAGGGCCTGAATTGTAAAAGCCCCTTTATTTTATCTTTTACAAATTTGACACTCAATTGACGTTAAAATTTTAAAAATAAAAATACAGCTGGAGTCAAAGATAGTAAAGGTAGCTAGCTAGCTAACACGTGACAGCATAATCACCAATAGTCATTATTCAAAGAAGAAAAACATGCCTTGAAAAATCCCAGTAGCCATATATGTAAATATATAATCTATATTACTCTAATGCTATATAAATTACATATAATTACATATGCTGCCACAGCCATAACTTAAATCAGCACACATTCGGACCAAATCCAACGTAGCCGTTGACCACATCGAATGAAATCTGAATCCCTTCTTGTTGAATATTCCCAATGATGGACAGACTAGACGGCGAAGCAGCGAAAGCAAAGCAGAAGGTACCCTTTTCGTCCACAGGTATCAGAAAATTACTCGCCGGCAACGTCAGCACCGGCCCGCCGGAAAGCAAGAACGACACCGTCGGCACGCTCACCGTCACGAATCCGCTCAGATCGTAACACGTGTCGAAGATCGGTCGGACTGGTGGTAACACCCCCTGCGCCGCCCTAGGCAGGCTGCCGATCTCCGCCGCGAACGCGTCCCTTAACGCCGCGTAGGCTCTCTCCGGAAGCCTCGTCACGGCGGTCCCTGTGTCCATCACCACCCCTCCCTCGCCGGACTCCGTGAGCGCGAACAATTCCTCCGAGATCTGGACGCGCGTGCCCCCCACGCCCAGCCCAGATAGCCCCACGTAATAGAAGCTCGGCGCGCGCAGGTTGCGTAGAAGTGGGACCCACGCCGCGCCGACCGGCAAATTGGACCGGCCGAACTCCAAGGTGCCCGACGAATCTGAGTTCCCACGGCTCACTAGGCAGTAGCTGAACGCGCCGCCCGTCTGACCGCCGAGCTGACCCACCAGCGACATCGACCCGCCGCCGAGGCCCAACAGCCCAGACGCGCCGACGAACATTCCTCGATTCGTGTGCCCGCACCCAATAGCCACGTTTTGGACCACCGCTCGACCTATGGTGAGAGTTTCCAGCGCCAGAGTACCTTTGGTGTACGACCCGTCGCCGTAGGAAATCTCGTACCTGCACCGACCGGCGTGGCAGCCGGCGTTTCCGACCAGCTCGCAGGCGGTCGACCCGCAAGAGACGCCGGAGAAGGAGGCCGAGTTTTCCGGGTCGAAAACCGGGTCGGACTGGTGGTAGCACTGTGCGCAAGGCTGGCACTGAACCCACGCAATGTCGCTGCCCGAGTCAACGACCATGTATTGACTCCTCGGCGGGCTGCCAACGCCAATACGGACAAAGTACTCACCGCTGCCTTGGTCCATCCCTGAGACAACCTCCGACCCAAAATCAGACACTTGATGGTAATAACCCTCTCCTTCTCCTTCACTCTCCTCCGCCGCCAATCTCTTTTTAGTATTAATGGCTGAGATTAGGGTTTTGACACGGCGGCGGTCACGTTTCATCCTTGCAGCGAGGCGGTGGGTGTGGTCTTGGCGCCATGGGAAGGGCGGAATCTTGTCTCTGTGGATAAGGTTTAGCTTAACGGTGGAGTTTTTAGACGATAATATTTCTTCTTTATGGTGGTGAATTGATAATGTTTTGGTGATGGTGTTCTTGACATGTGAGATGGATTGCTTGACATTGAGGTGTTCGTGGAAAGGGTAAGCTATGGAGTGGCCCGACGAGGTTTTTGTTACTGTAATGGATGAAGAGAGTTTGGCGGAAATTAGTAGTAGCGTTGTCGTTGCGAGGAATAGGATTATGAGTTGCATTGTTTCTTTCGCGATGAGCTTTTTGCGGTATGTTGTTTCTGGGGTGGGATTTATATTTGTGATTGCGAAAAAGAGGTGGGGTCCAAGGTATAAAGCGATAATTATTATGGTGTGATGATTTGTGTGTTTGTAGTTGCAGCTTTTCTATTTTGGGTTTATTATGGTCGGGCTCATTAAGATATTTAAGTACTGTTCAGGTCCCAATAAATTTTCAGTTAGTGTTAAGACCTGTTTTTCAAAATTTTTAAAGAAGAATACTCCAACTATGGGATATGACGTATTTACCCCCAAACAGATACTAAATTTACGAACATATGCCATCGTCTTCTCCAATTAAATCTCGACCTAGCAGAGGCCTAACAGAGCTAATCTTCAAGCTCGATTTCGCCTAAAATCTCGACCTTAGTGAGGAGACGACAATTAATTCTGTCTTAAGATCTCATGGATCGTAGTAATTAATAATAATTATTAAATATGAAATAATGCTTCAAATACAATATAATAATCTTTTTGAATAACTACGAAATTTCGATTTTAATGGTCAAATGGATGGCATTGACTCAATTTCATCACGGATCTTAATAACGGATGTGAGTTATGGATGCTAATCATGAAGAATAATAACAGAAGCCAGTATTGTACGGCTAATTTACACGATTCCTGGGTAATACATTCTACCACGCACATGTAATTCAATAAATAACATAACTTTACACAATAATACCACATCTTCCACTATAATAGCGATTTATATATTGTTTAATAACACAACCTGTACACAAGCAAGGGACCGTGAATAAAATCGCATAACCGCTATTGTTAATACCAACCGTGAGTAAATCGCATAAATACCGTGCGTAAAATCGTGTAGATACCACATCTTTCACTAGAAATAACGAGTCGTTATCTCTAATACCATACCTCTCATGAAAAATAACGGTTAATGTACTTTTAATACCGTAAAATTCATTATAAATAACAATTAATCTATTTTTAACAACGATCGACAATACGCTAAAAACCGCTTAAATCTCGGTGTTATTGGCCCAATCAAGTAAAATTACGATGTTAATGTTGAACGTGGTGTACATAAACTCAATTTGATCGTGCATCTTAGCATTAAACAATTATATTACTGCATTTGATTGGATAAAATTACATATATTAGGTTTCGTGATGATCGAAATGTTTGAGATGAATTACTCCTTGATGCACGCAATAACATGTAATGTGTAACTAATAACATATGCTTAGTAGAAAACAACTTCTTGTAAGAAGTTATTACCACATGTGTCCATGCCTGTAACATTAAAATAGAAAAAAAATAACATATATTGGTTAGAAAAGAACAGTTAACGTTTTTTTTATAGAATCTTGTACAAATAACCATGCCAACGCTCTTTAATACCAGTTCAAACCCTAAACAGAACGAAATATCGCAACCTAATACCATACGAAATCCCTAACACCCCAAATCCCTAAAACCCCAAATCCCACCTCCCAAGAGTCGAGACGATGGGTCGGAAGAAAATCGTCCGACGATCTCTCCGAAAGCGAAAGATCGCAGTGGTAGACCACGCGGAAGAGGCGACCGCAGTCTCCGGCGGAACGACGAAATTCGGACAAACAAAGAACCCGATGTCAGCCGACCTTCTTCCTTGACACGGTGAAGCCGATTCTAGACGAGTGAAGGGTTCCCATAAGATGGAGGTGCGTAAGACTCCATTTGCTGCCTTCCTCCGCTTAAACCCATGCCGGATCCCGGGTGGGAGGTTGATGGGGGTGCTGAAGAGACTTACTCCGGACGCAAAGAGTTTCCGAGTTGGCGAAAAAAATTTGGTACCATTTTGTGTTTCTGAATTTTCGGTTTTCATGGGCCTTAGAGCCAAAGGGGAGTATGTGAATTTAAATCTTACATGTAAGAAAGAGGATAAAATCCCCTACCTTGAGAGATGTTTTCCGGGCAGAAAGAATAGTGGATTATCTAGGAGTGATGTTATTGAAATAATGGAAGAGTTAGCTGCGAAAAAGGACAGAATTAGTGTTGAAGATTTTACCCGTATGTATTTACTTCTTGTGTGTATGTGCATTCAGTTTACAAAGTCAAATTACCACATCCCCGAGTTCATTTTTCCATACGGTGAGCGGGTTGACGAATTTGATAATTATGCTTGGGGTCCTGCGGTGCATTCGTTTTTAGTGAGATCTATTCATGAGAAGCCGAGGTACATTGAGGGGTGCACCATCGGCCTGTTGGTAAGTCTATGAGTGCTTGTCATCGATGCTTTTTGTTATGCATTATTATTCGTTTAATGTACCTTATATGCTTTTTGTAGGTGTGGGCGTATGAGCACATTCCGTCGTTGGGAAAGCAAGGACAGGTTGGCACTTTTCCTAGGTTCACCAGGTGGGTAGATCCAAATACGCTACCCACTGAAGATGACATAGATGACTTGATCGAGAAATTGAACCCGTCCAAAGTTTCCACCCCGTTCATATACGCGAGCAAGAGGTTCGATGGTACATTTCTCTGCCTGCTGGCCCAACAACAATCGAAGCTATTGGAAACCCTGACATGGTGGATGAGAATGTTGGCTATGAGTCAGAGAAGGTGGTCGGGAAGGAAGCTGATGAGTTCGATAAGGAAGCTGATGAGTCCGAGATGTTTGAGGATGACCGCGGGTGAAGGTGGGCAAGAATAAGCCCGAGAAGGTGGCCAAGAACTTAGAGGATGAGCCCAGGAAGGTGGTCGAGAAGTTTGAGGATGAGCACGAGAAGGTGGCCGAGAGGTTTGAGGATGAGCCTGAGAAGTTCGTGGAGAAGGTTGAGGTTGAGGCGAGAAGGTGGCCAAGACGGTTGAGGATGAGCCCGAGAAGGTGGACGAGAAAGTTTAGGATGAGGTCGAGGTGGCCGAGAAGGTTGAGGATGAGCCCGAGAAGGTGGCCGAGAAGTTTGAGGATGAGCCCGTGTGACGCCCCGCCATCTACTACCCTTATCTTACACTAACTGACGTGACTATAGAAATATAAATATATTACATACAAAATACCGATAGAATTTTTCGATGTTTACAAAGCTCGCCACACACTACTATTTTACAATACAAACATTATTCGAATGTTTTACATACAATACAAACATATTTTACAAAGCACAACGTAATTTACATAACACCCGCCACACAGGTCGCATCCATGTACACACCACCCTCAAAAGTCACAAGAAGTTCCAGAAGGACCAGCCTCGCCTTTAACAGGTTCACGTACCGTGTTCACTGCGTCTACAACACATAATAACATGGGATGAGCTATAAAGCTCAGTAAGTGGAAATATGCATGTATGCACGTGTCAACTAGCAAAGGCATCCGCGCCAGTGCTTTCTAATACTCTCATACACATATCATTCTTACTTCTTTCTCGTTTCTTTTTCATTTATACCTGGCCCATAGCTAACTTACTACTCGCACCACCATAACATGAGCTCAAATCCTATACGGATAAAAATACGATAGTTGGCCCACACTGGCTAGGACAAAACTAGGATTTATCTCCAGTTTTTCCATTCACCAGGTCGCCCCTCTATCTGGCCATCGTCCTTTTTCATTGCGGTTGTCTTTCCTGGCACTCTGGCTTACGCCATGTGTTTCGTCCAGGTGACCCTCGTCCGCTACCTAAATAATTAGGTACATACATTCGACGGTTTACCCCCGTCATGGTGCCTTTGTAGAAGTAGCTATATTATGACTCTTCATAAGTCTACATCAAATACTCATGTCTTCAAACATATTTTGTTTTCAAGACGATCATATACTGTGCATACTCATACTTCTAATCCTCACATCATTCGTGTATGCACATGCTCATGTCACATAATAATGCAATAAATGTTTACTATGCATAAGCATATCGAAACATTCATTTCATCAATCCTCACCACATATTCGCATCAAAGCACATAGTCACGTATAACAAATACATATAACACAAATTATGTGTTGTAGGTGAGATTCCCACTTACCTGACGTCCTTAAGCTAATTGCTAACCGGTCTGTTGAGTTTCCTAAAAATATTTTTCTGATTAAATGGTATAAAAATATTTTTCCTCAAAAAGTGTTAGTTTTTTTTTTTTTTTAGAACTTAAACGTTTTATTCGTAAAGTTCTAATTCGCGAAGTGCATTACATGAACCCGCGAAATTCCACACAGTAACCAAGTTCGCGAAGACTCATGAATTCGCAAACCCATACATACAATTCGCAAAGTTTAATTCGCAAACTTAGTTCACAAAAGCAATTCGCGAAGTAAAGTCCCAATTCGCAAGACTCAATTCGCACACCTGAATTCGCAAAGTCTCATGGATTCGCAAAATTTTGTACACTGAATTGAATTCGCAAAGTACAACCCGCGAAATGAAATTCGTGAACTAAGACTCGCGAAGTTCAACGGACCCGCAAAGCTCACTTCGCACATCTTCAATTCGAAATCCTCAATATACAAACCTCTAAAAATTCACAAACTAATCATTTCACACTCATTTTGCGAACTCATTCAATTCACGAATTAACACCATACACACAATTCGCAAACTGATTCACAAACTCATTTCATACCTGAGATTTGCGAATCCTTAACAATTCGCAAACTTAAAAATTCGCGAATTAGAGTTCGTGAAACTCATATTTCACGACCCCATCGTTACCAAAAACACTATTTAATACTTAAAATCTGAAAACCTTCGATCAACATATTATTTTCTCAAGAACCCAACGAACTTCTATAAAACTTCAAAATATATTTGAACCTTCAAAAATTAGAAACCTGTATAAAACTTTCAAAGATCTAGCTTCTCGTATCTAACATACTTAAAACATACTAAATCATAACATAAAGCTTAAAGATTAAGGTAAGAAATTTATACCCCTTTCCAAGCTTAAATTCAACCTCTACAGTTTGAGTTCTCCATCTTCTCTCTAGATTAATTTTTCTTATGATTGAATAATTGATTCATCTTACTTCTCCATTAGTGCTTTAAACACAAAGGACAAAACCCAACGTTGATATTTACCTAATCCAAAAAGCATTGTCTCCCACTTGTCTTTCCTACTTAATTATAACTAATTTATTATTATAATAATTTCCAACTTCTACACTTTGCACTTCCACACTTTGCACTTCCACACTTTGCACTTCCCAACTTCAAAGGTTCAAAGTTTGCACTTTGCACTTTGCACTTTACAACTTCACGCATCCTTATAACTCGCAAAGTATACTTCACATACTCAAACACTTCGCGAATCTTTTAACTCGCAAAGGCTACCTCACATATTCATACTTCGCCACTTAAAATTGGCCCGTGAAAAATCTTATTTCACAATTCACGAATCTTCGTAATTCGCCAACTTCATAAATTTCACATAAGCACATAATATGTAAAATATGCAGTCATGTAATCACGTAATATGCATGCAATTTTATTGGCCGGCTTACTTACGGGACCCGGGTATTACATTCTCCCCCCCTTAAAGAGGATTTTGCCCCCGAAATCAGGTTAGTTGAAACAATTCTGGGTAGCAACTTCTCATATCATCTTCACGTTCCCATGTAGCTTCTTCCACTGACTGATTCTGCCATAATACTTTCACTAATGGAATCTCTTTATTTCGTAATCTCTTACTTCATACATCAAAATTTCCACTGGCTTCTCTTCATAACTTAAATCTGACTGAAGTTGTTGATGCACAAATTCATTCTTCAATACATGATTCGGATCAGCAACATATTTTCTCAGCGTTGACACATGAAACACATCGTGAACTTGTGCCAATGAAGCTGGTAACTCCAGTTGATAAGCTACCTCGCCAACTCTTTTGATTATTTTGAAAGGTCCAATATATCTTGGACTTAACTTACCCTTTCGCCCAAATCGTTTTACACCTTTCATCGGAGATACTTTGATAAACACCCAATCATCAATTTCAAATTCCAACGGTCTGCGTCTTTTGTCTGCATAACTCTTTTGTCGACTTTGAGCCGTTTGCATTCTTTCTCGTATTTTTGCTATTGCCTCAGTCATCTCTTGAACCATGTCAGGTCCTAACATCGCACGTTCTCCGACTTCATCCCAATGTATAGGAGATCGACACTTGCGTCCATACAAAGCTTCATACGGTGCCATCCCAATAGTTGCATGATAACTATTGTTGTAGGAAAATTCAATCAATGGCAAATATATGCTCCAGCTTCCTTTAAAATCCAAAACACATGCTCGCAACATGTCTTCCAATGTTTGAATGGTTCGTTCAGATTGACCGTCAGTTTGAGGATGATAAGCTGTACTGAAAGACAACTTAGTCCCCATCGCCTTCTGTAAACTCATCCAAAATTTGGATAAGGACCGTGAATCTCGATCTGAAATTATCGATAACGGAATCCCGTGGAGTCGTACAATTTCCTTAATATACAGTTCTGCATAACGCTCCATGGAAAATATCGAACTTATGGGTAGGAAATGAGCTGACTTGGTTAATCGATCGACTACAACCCAAATGGCGTCATAGCCTTGTACATTTCTTGGTAAACCAACGATAAAATCCATCGTAATATGATCCCACTTCCATTCAGGTATCGGCAAAGGCTGTAATGTCCCTGCCGGTCGTTGATGCTCCGCTTTTATTTGTTGACAAGTCAGACATTGGCTTACGAATGTCGCAATGTCTCTTTTCATTCCCGGCCACCAATAATTTATTCGTAAGTCTTGATACATTTTTGTAGCCCCTGGATGTACCGAATAGATTGTGGCATGTGCTTCCTTCATTATAGTTCTTCGAATTTCCGCATTATCGGGTACGTATAAACGATCTCTGTAATATAAACTTCCATCATCTTGTATCTTGAAATCCGATGCATGTTGTTCCATTTGAGTGTCTTTGATCTTTAAATAAAATTCATCTTCTTCTTGTGCCTTCTTAATTTGTTCCAGTATTGTCGGTTGTAAAGTTAATGCAGCCAATCGTGCTTCGACTTCTCCCAATTGTACTACCTCCAGTTCCAGTAGATGTAACTCCGCACTTACAGCTTTTCGGCTTAATGCATCGGCTACCACATTTGCTTTGCCCGGGTGATAACTGATCACACAATCATAATCTTTGACTAATTCTAGCCACCTTCTTTGCCTCATATTTAATTCCTTCTGAGTGAAGAAATATTTTAGACTCTTGTGATCCGTATAAATTTCACACCGCTCCCCATATAAATAATGCCTCCAGATTTTTAGAGCGAACACCACTGCGGCTAACTCCAAATCATGAGTCCGATAATTCTTTTCATACTCCTTTAATTGTCGAGAAGCATAAGCTACCACATTTCCATGTTGCATTAACACACAACCTAGGCCATTTCTTGATGCATCGCTATAAACCGAAAATCCTCCAGTCCCAGATGGTATAGTAAGAACTGGAGCTGATGTGAGTCGTTTCTTTAATTCTTGAAAACTTTGCTCACACTCCTCACTCCAATAGAATGGAACATTCTTCCTTGTTAACTTCGTCAATGTTGATGCAATCTTTGAAAAATCTTTAATGAACTTTCTGTAATATCCAGCTAAACCAAGAAAACTCCGTACTTCCGTGACATTGGTTGGTTGTGGCCAATTGTTGATAGCTTCAATTTTGCTAGGATCCACAGAAATTCCTTCTCCAGAAACAACGTGACCTAGAAATGCGACTTGACTCAACCAGAACTCGCATTTCTTAAACTTAGCATATAATTAATTTTCCCGTAATATTTCAAGAACAGTCTTCAAATGTTGTTCATGTTCTTCCTTCGTCTTCGAATAAATGAGTATGTCATCAATAAACACAATGACAAACTTGTCCAGAAACTGCTTGAACACTCGATTCATTAAATGCATAAATGCCGCTGGCGCATTAGTCACTCCAAAAGGCATAACTAAGAATTCATAGTGTTTATATCGAGTACTAAACGCCGTCTTTGGAATGTCTTCTTTTCGAACCTTCAATTGATGATACCCCGATCGTAAATCGATTTTTGAAAACACCGTGGCTCCTTGAAGTTGATCGAACAAATCATCAATTCTTGGTAGTGGATATTTGTTCTTAATTGTTATTTTGTTCAACTCTCTGTAATCGATACATAATCGCATCGACCCATCCTTCTTTCGCACAAACAGAACTGGCGCTCCCCAAGGAGAAAAACTAGGTTGGATAAATCCCTTCTGTAATAAATCATCCAACTGCTCTTTTAACTCCTTCAATTCAGCTGGCGCTAACCGATAATGAGTCTTTGAGATTGGAGCAGATCCTGGTATTAAATCGATCGTAAATTCAATCTCTCGATCTGGTGGTAATCCTGGTAAATCTTCTGGAAAAACATCAGGAAAATCTCGTACCACAGTCACCTCTTCTAATTTTGGCATTGAACGATCCTCTGATTTTATTGCGAAAACTAGATAAGCTTCGCATCCCACCTTAATCAAACGTTGCGCCTTTGTCGCTGAAATTCTAGAAATATTCTTTTC